>VTPC01007720.1:0-63358 GCA_011009095.1 Ignelater luminosus
CTTCTCGTAGACTAACACCCAGTATATGGATCCCTTACGGAACAACACCTTCTATATGAGTGGCCCTAGAGAATATTACCCTGTTATAAACTTGACGCTCTGAACTCTTTAATGTTAGGCAATCAAGATTTTATCAAGGGAATCAATTTGATACTCTCTTCACTTACCAAAGCACAATAAATAAAATGTTACTAACACACTGGAGCTTTCTGGTCACGCTTATATGCCAGTCTCGCAGCTAAAGATATCAATTAAACAAAATATTAAGTATTAAGAATTTTACTGGTCATCCTGGTGATTTATTTGATAGTTTACAATATTAAACGTTAACACAATTATATAAAATAAACCCTTTTACACTTTACGTATCAATAAGGCAACAAAACTAAACTTTACTATAATTTATTATCTTCAAGAAAAATAAATAAAAAAAAAGGATTAGCATTAAGACATATAAAAAGTTAAAAGAAAAGAAAAATTTTCATTCTCTGAATAAAAGAAAATGAATTTCTAAATATAACTGTGACCAACTATACATTAAAAACGCAAAATATGTTGTAAAATTACTAGTTTTACCTATGAACGTTCAGTATACAATCTAATTTATTATAAAAGCCGATGAAAATTTCAAACAAAAGGTTTTAATAAATCTTTCAAAAAAATTTAGGCTTATACACACAAAATCTGCATTAAACAATGACAAATAATATAAAGAAAGATAGATAGTTCTAACATTCTATTTTTCCTAGGTTTCTTTCTATTTTTAAATACTATCGAAGGTTTACCGGGATGTCCAAGAACGTCGGAAAGATATCAGGGACCTGTGCTGCAGGCGCTAAATAATCCAAATTCGCCGGAATTTCTTTATTACATACAAGTCTTTATATCACTAACGAATTCAAACGTCTTTTAAAATTGTTCTTATCGAACTGAAGCTAGATTCTTAGTGTTCACTGCGACGTTTCTTATTTTAAAGATAACAATACAAATTAGGATTCTCCCACAAGATGATTGTCCGAACTACAAACAGAAAAAAAAGATAACGGAGCTAAATAAGTTCATATCACAGACGTTGGGGCGGTTTTTACTTTACCCATTTCTAATAATAGATGGACTACGGTAACATAATTCACCTTTTAACATAAAACTACAAAATTGGTAGGTTTAACCTTTCTGCTGACAAGTTTAATTTCCGGGATTCACAAAACGTAACAGATGCAAATACAAAAAATTTATAGAAACTTTATGTGTTGTAATAAACACGCCCGAAACATTCAAAAGGTAATCACAGACTCCCTTTATCCTCACGCGTCGCGGCCCCTACTTACTTCAACAAAGGATCTAAACGCAGTCTGGATTAAACTGGGACAGAAAAGAAAGCACAGACAAACCTATAAAAATGGAAATTTTCCAGCCTTCACAATTTCAATGTAACTCCGGGTTGCTAAAAAATGTGAGAATCATAAAAAAACGCAGACAGGAATTTTACGAAACAACAATTTATAAACATATCTAGGCGTCGAAAGGAAATTAAGGATTTGGAATAAGTCACGTTTACAGACTTACAAGTTTGAACAGAAATTTGTTGACTAATAAAATAAACAATCTAATAACACAAAGCAGAATAATTAATTATTATGAGCTAAGGAAGAAATATTTGAACGAAATGAAAGCCAGAGGCCGGATAAGTATGCATTATTTTAAAATGACCTTACATGGTCAGCAAATCGTTTAATTGGCTGATTGGAAAACCGCGTTACTGTTAATTTAAAATTCCAAAGTATCGAAGATTTATTCTATGTGGAAAGACTTAGTCTTTTTTCTCTAGTACCATAATTTATTAAGTTACTGTGATTGCGAAAATTTCGATATCTTAGTTTTCTAATAAGGTAGGTGAACCAAATAAAGCCCCCCCTCCGTCATGATTTTTGGTTGAAAATTGAGAAACTTCCTGTAAGAATTAAAAAAATATTGAGAATGAAAACAGATATTTATTTTGAAGGAAACCCCATGTTAAACGAAAGTAATCAAACTCTTAATAAGGTCCAGAAATATTAAAAAAAAAAATTTTTTCAAACCAACAACAAAAAGTATCATAATTTGCATAAATAAATTTTAATGGTTATGTAGTATTTAGTAATGTTATTACTTAGACCTCTTAAAGAGGTCAATGAAGGACGAAGTCCGATGCTTGGTGGACGGTGCCTGTTCCGTATTTCTCTTTAGTCATTTTAAAAAGTTACTGAAGACCTGATGTTGGGTCACCGAAGGTGTCCCATTGGACGGTGGCATCTGACCCGTGCCCCCATTTATGTAGTTATCTTAAGAAAGTAAATGGACGGTAAAGCCCGACCTTGGGCCTTTAGTCGGCGGTGCCTATCCTTTGTTTCTATTTAGTTTCTTTAAGAAAGTCAATAAAAGGCGAAACCCAAATTTGGGCCACCGAAGGTGATGCATCGGAGCTCGTTAAGAAGGTTTATGCTAAACCTAATTCGTGTTCATATTTAATTCTCTTAAGAAGCCTAATTGAGAGTGAAGCGACCACAGATAGTTTGTTAGAAGGCATGACCTGGTTTCTATTCAGCACTCATGTTTTCTAATGTCTAACTTTACTTCTCTCTATTTTAGAACCTTAAAGGGATTTTTTTATTATTTGATGACCTTTTTTTGATCTATTCGTTATGTGAGAATTTTCCTGGGAAGTGCTTTTGTGTATTGACAACAAATTGTATAATTCTATACTAGGCTAGAAAGTAAACTTCACATTTATCTGTACATTTTCTAGATTAATCGTTTGTACTACCTTCTACTGGTATACGTAAATTTTAATCTTTGCGCAATAAATTAATGGAATCCGGTGACGTTCGGAGCGACTACACATTACCGTCTTTGCGAAAGGTAGTCCCTTATTCGCGAGCTTTCCGTAAGGCCTCTTGCTGGACTACCATCATGTACGCTGGTTTATATTCCGTATTATTTCGCTGTTCTGAAGTGCCTAGATTTATTGCAGCTTTGTTCGCAGGGTTATCCCTAGGGTGGTTCATTCAGTTCAATTTGGTATTTCTTTATTGCCAAGTATTTCTTTGCAAGATTGGATATGTAGAATTGTCGAGAGTGTTTGTAATATCTAAATATTTTCTTGATTGGTTCTTTAGCCTTAGCGCAGTGCAAAAGTAAAATACAGTTCAGTACTTTGCGAATTAATTGAGACAAGAGAGCATGATCCCTGTAGTGACCGGTAGCGGGTCTTGCTTGCAGCAGAATGATTCTTAACTGTATAGACTTGTCTTAAATATGACTCTTTCGTATTTATTTGTAAGTTTGGCAATTCAAGCTCATATTTAGTAGTGTTAGGACGTATTCCTACCTTTTCCTGATACTTTTTTTCAAAGGATTTTTGAAGCTTTCTTTTGCTGTGAATATTACATTCTATAAAGAACAGCCCTTATCGCTGGGTGAGAATACGGATACAAACGTAAGGAAGGTAGCAGATGTAGTCGGAGTGAAATCTGATGTGTTAAGGATTGTCAAGATGCATAAAGCCACGGTACTCTTTGGTAGGCCAAGAATAAGACGCTACAAGAGAAAACGAAAATGTTCTGAATTAAATCAGCATCATAGACCAACAAAAAGACCGGTAGTGACATCAAAAGAGAGATTGCGTCTCATGAGGTGACTGTACACGCTTCTACTGTGCGCCATTGCTTTCTATTTGGAGTGTGGTAGCCGTGCACGACGCCTTGCCAAAAAGTAGCTTTTGACATCTATTGTGAGGAAAAAGAAGTTTTCCTGGGCAAAAAAAATAAAGGCTGTCTGACAAATACATTATAGGTACATCCAGCGGCAACCAAAACATCTACCAGCTGTGTCAGAACTTCTAAACCAGCGACTCCATTAACGTAATGATGGATAGCATAAAGTACATCGACGTGATACAGAGGATACTAATCACAAGTTCACCAAGAGCTTCCTCACCAAGGAAAAGTTGACAACGTTGGATTAGCCATTGAATTCATTAGACTTGAACCCTATAGAACACTTGTGGGCCATTGTCAAGGTTTATAATCTGTTTTACTAGTATTAAGATTATCGAGCGTGTCATAAAAGTCTGCTATCGAGACATAGAAGTGAAGGAGGTGAGCGAAAGACTCATTGACTGAATGGTTGAGCGACTTAATAAAGTAATTAAAGCAAACAGAGGTCATGTTTATTATTAAAATGTAAAAGAAACAAACAAATGTTCATATTACACTTTTGTATCTAATTTTTGTTTGTTTGTCCCAACAGAGCTGTACTACTCTCATACACATTAAATAACTATAACGGTTACGCTATAATGTTTGAACCTAATAAGGCTCAGTATTACTTTATTGAGGGGTTTTATGTTTTAAAGGGATAAATGGTTCAAAAAATCTAGAACCAAGGCCAAATTCAAGAAACTTATTTGAAGCAACTTGCAAAAATGCCATCTTGTTTGTAAATAATGGATATTAAATCTGAATGCATTTTTTAGAAATTTGTTTGAGCTTTGTAAACAACATATTATAAAACGTATCGCTAAGTAGTTTTACTGACTTGCTTGTTTTTTACTTTCAATAATTCCCCACAGAATAGCTTCATCGTTTTACTCAGAATTTAAATGTTTAGGTGGAGGAAAAAGTTTGCTTGTGTTTAGGGTAAGTTAAAATAAATTTAAGGTGAAGAAAATAAAAGTTGTAGAAATATTTATAAATTTGGCATTTAAAGTCTCAAGTACAAAAAAAGATCTTTTTATAATCAGTACGCAGGCTTTATCTGGCCTACCTACCTTGTATGGATAAGACAGTTTAGTTATAGAACTGCGTGTTTGTCCTAATATTACTTATTTTAGTTTGATGCTTTGGAGACTACCTGAAGTCTCGATTTTCAACCTTGATTTCAAATAAAAACTAATGTAGTACATTCTGACCGGAGAAGAAACGTTTAGTAAAGTAAAAACATAAATCAGAAAAAGAACGGGTCCAATTACTAATCCCTATGGGACCCAGTTTGCTATCCACTTGAGATATTTTAACTTATGTTACAGATCTGTGAATGAGTACCCTACATTTGCATTGAAAGATTTTGTTTAACAATTTAAGCTCAGTAGGTAAAATCTTTCAAGAAAATACCTACATTGACAATCAAGAACTAATATTATTACCAAGAACGGTGGTGAGATTTTGAACTTTCGATGCGATATGACGACACGAGAAAGATAATCCTCAGTCACATTTGACAATAGTTCTCGTTTCTTTATGTTTTGTAAAATATAAATATAAAAAAATGAGGAAAAAATTCAAAAGAAAATTACAAAGAAGAGCCATCCACAGATTTACTAACTCTTTTTTAACCTAAAAACAACAAATCGACTTATAATTTTATATTTAAGTTTATGGCAATTTGGAATATTTAAATTTATTTTATTCATTTCTTTAATATAATATTCTGTAATATGTACATATACAGTGTGTCCGAAGAGTATGGAATATCCTATATATCGCAGTAAATATGAATTTTATGGAAAAATGTTTCCTATAAAAGTTGTTTAGTGTTTAGTTTTACATTACAGGCAATACCAAATAGCTATTTTTTAAAAAAACAAAAGCGCAACGAATAATACTTCAATTGTTTTTAATGGGAAGTTATCACTTTATTGTACTCATTTGATAGAGAATGTTTTTCTCTTTTCAATGATGTAAAACTTTGATACACTTGCATAAGTAAATTTTGATTAAAACGCAAAAAATTGTTTGAATACGATTAAAAGTTTATTTATTCATCTGTTACCTTTCCACACGCGGTCTTTTAAATTTTCAATATCATCTAGTCACATTATGGTCGGTGTGATACACTTTTGTTTGTTGCAAGATTGAATGCGTCGTAGAAACGTCAATTAATAACCGAACTGAAGCGAAAAGTTATTTGTTTAATTAATTTAAGCATTTTGATTAACGTGAGGATAACAAAGTTACAAAAATACGACTTGTTATGGATCATTTATCAGAAAAACATCGTATCAAGATTTTAATGATGCTGGGATATGGAGACTGAAGGAGAACACAGGAGGAAGTTTGCAATTTGTTTAATAACGTACACCCCGAATACCATATTTCTCAGTCTACTGCAAGTAAAATTTTGCATAAATTTCACGAGACGGGTTCTGTCAAAGATCGTCCAAAAACGGGCAGACCTAAAGCTCTAAATAATGAACAACGTGAGAATATAATGTTGGCTGTCGTGGAAAATCCACATGTTTCTGTTCGACAAATTGCTCGTGAACATACTTTGAAGAAATCCACTGCACACGAAGTTCTAAGAAAGGAGAAGTGGCATCCGTATAAACCATGTATAGTTCAAGAATTATTAGAAGATGATTTAGATCGAAGATTGCAATTTTGGGCTTCAGGAAAATGCAAATTTTCATAAAAATATCCTCTTTACTGATGAGGCAACGTTTTGTTTGAATGGTACCATTAACAAACAAAACGCGCGCTACTGGTCTTTGCTAAATCCTGGCTGGTATAGAAGGGCACACCCAATATCAGCAGAAAGTCAATGTCTGGGCAGGAATTATTGGAACCCAAATTTTGGGACCCTTTTTTATAGAACATAATTTAACAGCGGAGGTGCAATAGAATGGCCAGCTTGCTCGCCGGGTTTAAGTTCATTTAATTTTTTTCTGTGGGGCCATCTCAAAAATAAGATTTATGTCGATATGCCTGAAGATATTGAAACTCTAAAAGACCGTATTAGAACAGAGATTAGAGCTATCACACCAGAAACGATTCAAAATGCAGTAAACTAATTTGAAAAACGACTTTATCATTGCCAAGCTGTAAATGGTGCACACTTTGAACACCTTCTATGAACTGTAGAGTGTAGTTATATAAAATTTTTAATTCGTAACAGATGAATATTGAAATAAACTTTCAAACAATTTTTTGCGTTTTAATCAAAATTTACTTATGCAAGTGTATCAAAGTTTTACATCATTGAAAAGAGAAAAACATTCTCTATCAAATGATACAATAAAGGGATACCTTCCCATTAAACAAAATTGAAGCATTATTCGTTGCGCTTTTGTTCTTTTAAAAATTGTTATTTGGTATTGCCCTGTAATGTAAAACTAAACACTAAACAACTTTTATGGGAAACATTTTTCTATAAAATGCATATTTACTGAGATATATAGGATATTCCATACTTTTCGGACACACTGTATATTGGTTGCAAACAGATAGAAATGCTTGGAATATTGATTCCATTTCTATAAGAAAATAGAAAACACTACTTTATTGCAGAAAAGTAGAGTACTATCTCTAAATCGTTTTATATTTGTAAATCTGGTAAGCGTCTTACAAATAGTTATGTAATTGGATCTTGAGATTCAATAGTATTATTTAAGGTTTCTGTTCCGGCACATGAAATGAATGGTTGGGGTTCAAGTTGTTTTAAAATGTTGCTATCAGCATATGAAGTCAATGGTTAGGGTGCAGTCTAAATTTTTTCGTAACTATTTCAACTTCATTGTGGGGTGATTTTATTGTTTTACCTCAATTTAAGGAAGGCAGTAATACAACAAATTCTACAAATTGCATTCAGTTACCTGATGCGAATTTTGGGATCGGAGCTCTCCTTATTGGATACTGTTCTTTTCTTGCCATAGAATGGTGAAAAAAGAATATTGTTGGTATTGCATTTGCTTTGAGTTTTCTTGTACCATCAACTCAAGTCTTCTCCCACATATCTCTGTTGCAAAATAGCCTTAAAATGTTTTGATTTTTTCCCTTACTTAACCTATATTACTTCACATAAGCATGTGTTATCAGTTGGTGTCTACTTCTCTCTTTTCACTTGACTGCGTCATTGTTTTCTTCTTTCCAGATTTTTAGGCAAACGTTTCATAAAAAATCTGCTAGTGCTTGAATTACTGCTTTCCACTGAAGCACATCCAGGCATTGTAACTTTGAAATACAACAAATTTTAGATTAGTGTCAGTTGAAATACGTTAAAGTTTAAAAATTACGTGCTACATAACCCCACATTTTTCAAATTAAAAATTAAAATATTACACTGAGTACTTTTAGTGAAAATTACAGATTTCATACAGTTCAAACGTGGTTTCAACATTCATTTCTGGTTATCTTAATTATGGCGTAACAACAGCAACTATGTATGTCTGTACTGTCAAAGTGCTAACCTCTTTCAGAAAAAAAAACTTATTAGTGAAACACGTTCATTATAAATTTACAATAGAGCAGTTTTACAGTAAACGATTGTCCTCAAAAGTCCATAAAAACATTGATTTCTCTGTTTCCTATGTAATAAACACATGTAATCAAACAGATATTTCGACATACTTAGACATTTAATGCGGTCTGGTACCATGTCACTGACTCCAGCAATCAGAGTTAAATTACCACTGTCACTGGTATTACACGTGCTTGTCTTTATGTATTGTAACTTATAATGTAGACCTTATGTATATTATATATTATGAACTGTTAAGTTACCAATGTTAAGTAGCGATGTTTATAATAATAAATAAAAGGGTAACGTAATTAATGTTATTTATAATACTTTACAAGCAGGTTAACAAAAGTAAAGAAACTGCAACAACTGTCGAGAAACCGTAAAGAAACTAAACTGCTGTCCTGTAAAATAATGACAAGCTTTTTATATTGCTAGTGCATATAAAGAACGGGGTTCTGTAGGTTTTCAAAGAAAGAGATAATAATGACGTCTTAAAATTTTTAGTAAAAGTTTTGTGGTGGGTCCTTTAAGAGGAATTAGACAAAAGCAAAGTTTCTTACCTTTGCAATATATGTTCAATTAAGTATTACAGGTAGGTTGCAAAAATTATTTTATTGACAAACGCGACATTCTTTTTTTACGAAAATTTATAATGGTCAAACGTTTGAAATATTTTCAAAGAAATATTACAATAGTTTAAAAGGAATTAATTGACAAAAGGCAAAACCTTTTTTCCGTGAAGGTTTAGGGCGCGACGTCTTATTCGCAAAAGTAAATACTCTTAAAACTTCTGACTTTCAAAGAATTTTGAGAAACGTGGGACACTACAAAACACTTCACATGTTTTAAAAAATCAGATTTAATTTTAATTCACTTTTTGATGTAACATCAAGTTGCAATTGTTGATTCCCAGATTATATTACGGCTTAAATTGCATGATGGGAATTTCCAATTTTTACATTCAATTTACGAATGTAAACAGCTATACTTAACTAGACGTAACATGTATTTACATCTAGATCTGAAATGTATTGCCCTTATGTACATTGTACGTAATATATTGACAATATAAATTTACGTTTATTATACGTAAATACATTTCATGTTTTAAGAAACCAAATTTAGTTCTAATTCATTCTTTGGTGTAATATCAAGTTGTAAAATATACATATATTATACGAATTGTGCTTTCTGGGTTGTAATCGTCTTAAGAAGATTATCAACAAAAATACTCACGTGCAATTTCATATTTTTAACCTAAAAGAGTGCATGTTATTAAATGTTTCCGGCTTCTAGAAAAAAACTAAATAAAAGCTGCTATTTTTAAAATTTAAGATTTTTACGATTATTTCAAACAGTTGATAATATTAAACATGCGCAAGTACTACAGAAAAGCTGCTTCTAGTTTCTTTTAAGATTACACTTCACTAAATATTTTCAAAGTACGATTGCTACATTCTGTCGAGAATGTCTTTACGGTTGGTTTACCAAGAAATATTGACTTAATGTTAGCATGTAACTTGTCACCCTTGAACGTTCAAATTTTGCCAACCCAGCGAATTTACACTAATATGTGAATCTGTTACAACCCTCGATCTATGTTATGAGTAGGACTAGGGTAGACTTAAGAAACTAAGAAAACGTAAAGTTCTAAGACGTAGCGCTAGCGGAAGTTAAATTAAAGTTTTAAACTTAAATTTTGAAATGGTCTTAAATAAAGCTAGGCTTTGCATAAATATCTGTTTGCAAAACACTTTGGTTCATTTTAGAAATAAAACGTAAGGAATAAATTATGTAAATCTCTCTAATACAATTATTCATTGCGTGAAAGTTTTACGTTTTCTGAAAGCATTTGACTCGAGCTTAAAAGTAAATATGTTTCATAAAACTTTCTTGGTAGGGAAACCTGAAAAGAAAGAGCAATCGATCTCCTCTTTTTTTTGTAATACACGTTTATGTACTCATCATGGTGATAAATTACACAGTAAAATTGGCCTTAGTGCCTTATACATCTATAAATTTTTATTCAGGAGATTGCACCAAGCGTAACAGAAACGTTCCAGACATGCTCCGACTGAAATGGAAGTTAACTCAGAAGTATGAACTTGGATAAAATAACCAATCTTTGAAAACAATCAATGTTTAGAAACTAGTTGGAAAGATAGACTGTTAGTTTTAGATGTCGTGTCGTGTTGAACAACAGTAGTTGTCAAGTTATTTCTGAAACTTCTAAGGGAAACTAAACATGACAAAAGAAGTGTGTAGGAAAATGTAATGATTAGAGGTGTAATTATTATTTACTAAAAGCCTTCAGATATCTTCTACGTAAACATTACTGTTGATCTAACGTAAACTATGATTAAAGTCTTCGGTTACTTAGAAAATAAGAGCACTGAAAAAACCTTGACCAAGTATCAGCACGATCGATATGCTACGTTACATAGGCTATCACTAGCATAAACAAAATACGCTGTATAAATAAAAATTATAAAATAATGTGTTGGTTCAGAAAAATATTGTAAGAGAAATAACTTGATTTAAAAAAATTCCTTACTCGATGTGGTCTGTTGTTACCTCTATTAAAGAAGAATACTGCTGTGAAGGCAACAAATGAGATCCTTAAAAAAACAACAAAAAGCAAGTTGTCACTGTAACGTAACTGCCTTGTAGCAGTATTTCACATTTCACAGTTTTTTTGTTTCACTGGTTGCTTGTTAAATGGTCTTAATGATGCGAAAAGGTTATTTGCTGAAGAAAAGGTTTTACTTACTAAATAAATATGGAAACTGCTATGTACTTTTTTAGTTTTATAATACGTAATACGACCATAATAAGAATTCAATAGTCTTATATTACAGGATTCAACATCCACGAAAATGGTTCAAAACTATTGAAGGAAAATTATTTTAATTTTGTTATCATGTAACATAAAAAAAAGTATTAACGTTGTATCCTTGTTTTGAATCATAAACGCTGAATGATGACTTTTAGAGATACCTCGAAGTATTAAATGAACGAGGTCGCCCCGTGTACAGGTAATAAAAAAATCTAAACGGAGAATTGCAACATTGACTTTTAGCTGATGATAATAAAAAAATTTACGACTTTGTCGTCTTTTATTCTGTTGATATGTATTTTTCCTATTGTAGAAATTTGTGGATACGTAGAAGGAGTTTAATACTTAACAATTGTATTGCAATAAATGCGATTAAAATAGAAAACAAATTTTACTTGCTTAGCTCCCTATAGTAGTTTTCATAAATAGAAATATTTACGTAAAAAAATAAAAATTGCACAATCTAAATCCCACTACCCGATATGCATTAATTGGATTCCAAATTATGGATATATACTCTAATTCTAATCTTATTAGACAGTAGTAAAATGACAAGAAGCTTTCAATATTAATAAATTTCTTAAATGCTCGTAATAAAAATTCAAACGTTTTATAAAACTAATTTATCGATAGAGCTACATACTGCTCGATAGTTAATTTACTATAAAAGATTATACGTAAATACTTCATTTCTCTTTTAAGGCATTAGGCTGGGTCGTCTATATATTCGCAGTTGATATTGTAGTCAATCAAATTGCGGTCTGTTCACTTGGGCCTTTTGATAGACAGCGTACATATTTGACTGCAGTCCTTAAAAAAGTACAACCACTATGTTTTCTTTAAACATCTTAAAATTATCCGCATAAAGTAAACTGTCTGAGTGTGACACATTATCTAAAATACCATTTCATCAATAACGGACATACATTTTAACGTTGTAGAACATCCGATGTGGCTCCAGTCGATATGCTAGACCAGAGCTGGAGAATTAAGGCTCGATCTTAAGATTTTATTACGTGCTTATTTCTTTTTTGCAGCTCAAAAAATGTAATGAGGCTGCTAGTATAAGTTGCTCTAAAAATAATTTTAATTTTGTCATAAATAGCTCTCGGTCAGCCATTGTTCATCTGTTAATTGAAGAAAATTGTCGATGTCGTTTTAAAAACATTTATCTGTGGAGATTTAATCATACGCGAACTTTCGAAAATAATAACAAACACAAAAACAGAACAGCAGAGTATCTGCCTATCTCTACTATAGACATTAAAACAACTGTCTTTTCCATAAAGAAAACACTTGCAAATATACAATAAGAGTTTGGTAGTGAACTCTAAGCCAGATAGTCTAATGATTAATGCTCTCTTAGAGAATATCTGAAAAAGCGGACATCCCTTTTAGACGGACATAATTTTGGATAGGAACCAGAACGATACAATTTTTATACTAAAATCCCCTCTAAAGAGCCGACATTTCGATGTATGAGTACGAACAGTAGTATGGTCTTGTTTTCAAATCTGTCATCTCTCAACAACGCAAATCTCATCTACGGACTGCGATCTCTCTTGTTCATTTGCACAAATTTCCAAAAATAGGCATAGAAGTATTTTATACAAACGCTTTATGCTACATATTTTATTACAAATAATCTGATTATAAAAGCGAGTGCCCATAATAAAAATTCTTAGAAATTAGTCATTACAACATTTTTTAATTAATTCTCCATGCTTTATAACAAAATAACTATAAGTCCAGGGTATGCGTTTTTAGCATTGATGAAAAGGTATAAAAGTGACTAACCATTAACCCGTTTTGATCAAAGGTGTGTGGTAGGGTTTCAGAAAGCAGTATTGAGAGACTGAATCTGCCGTCAATTGTAATCTGCCTTGAGACAGTTTTGAATTTGAAGTAGTCTAAATTAATAATATTCTTGGGCCTTTAGCCTATCAATGCATTACCAAATTATACTCTCCGGATTGCACTTGTGCAGTTCGTTCTGATCTGATGCTGTTCCTAAAGCGAATCTAATTATTTTCAATAGTTTTGATGAATGGGAAAAGATTAAAAAAATAAAGAGCAGAAGAATCTTTTCCCACACGTGGATTATGTTATGAGAAAGTAGTTCTTGTAGTTTGTACAAGACAATACAGTGGCATACAGACATATTCCTGACATAGTAAGTACCGTAATTTTTGCTTATATTCAAAGTAAAAGAAATTTATAGGACAATCTAATGTCAATACGCTAACATAGTCCTCAAGCTATGATAAAATATGATGGAAATGGTTCTACCCAACTACCTTATCGCTTGTTCTCTCTAAATCCTCGAAAGTATAGAATTTAAGTTAAAGGATTATTTCTATTTTTAAAGATTAACAGATTTTACATCACAATCTTTTTGCGTTCATGTCA
The DNA here is from genome assembly GCA_011009095.1 of Ignelater luminosus. Lineage (NCBI taxonomy): Eukaryota > Metazoa > Arthropoda > Insecta > Coleoptera > Elateridae > Ignelater > Ignelater luminosus. The sequence continues at coordinate 13,520 of VTPC01007720.1, forward strand.
GAGAGTATACATCAAAGATCTTAAACTTTAGCTACTCGTACAAATATCATTGAAGAGGGGTCAGATGATTTTTCTTTTTCATTTATTGCTTTATGGTTTGTAAGCTTATTTATTAATTACAGACAGGACACGCTGCCTAGTAATTTCTAGCAAAAGGTCCTAGCAGTCTTGATAAGTTCTTTAGCCTTCTGATTGCCCCGCAACTAAACAACGTTGTGAAGTTGCTTCTGTTTGTATTTCATCATCTGGTTATCTGAAGAAATTCAAATATCCTATTCTGTTCTCCTAGTTTCTTCCATCCTTACTATGATTAACATTGTATGACAATTTGCCTAAAATATTACAGTAGACGTCCTCAAGACAAAGTTTTCTCACTTATGCTCCTGTTTTTATATGAATTCACACATCGTACAGTTGCTTGTCTGTCGTACACTTTACTCTAGAAAGTTTAAGTAGAAGGTCTTGTTTTCCGTCTGGCTTACCCATTCATGACCTATCTGTATCGATAAACCTTTTCAAAAACTAGTGTGTTGCATTTTCTTATCCAGATTGCAAGATTTGGTAGAACTAATGGAACTTCAAGTTCTATTGTGGATGCCCACAGTAAGCTGGACCACCAGAGTAGTGAGAATATCCCATTTGCAACATTTTCCCAACTGTTTTCGATCGATTTGCGTAACTGCCACAAAGTTGCTTTTTTGGAATTTCTTGGGCCAACCTATAAGACTTCATTGTTTTTAGGAATTCAGCAAAATCCAAAGAAAAACATCTGGGAATGCAAAGCATAACCACAACGAACTCCGTTTTGTTACCAAACTCGAGCAACAGTTTTGAAAGATTTTCAAATTTCGGCGGCCATGTTGACCATGTTCTCGAGGTGATATCAAAAAACTAAAAGTATACATATCTTATGGTTTTGATGTAGAATACGAATCTAAGCTTAAACAAGATTTTCAAAATTTGTTTAAATTTTGGCGGTCATTTTGACCATGTTCCCGAAGAGATATCAAAAAAGGAAGACACCACGTTGTCTTTAGCTTTTGATGTAGAATCCAAATCTGAAGTCAAAATATCAAAATTTGACAAAAAATGCGGACAGACAGACAGACAGACCTTGCAAATTCAGTAATGACTTCTATTGGAGTTCGTTGAAAATCTGTTTGGTATTACTTGATCTAAAACTACACAAAAGAAAATTCTACTGCCTGGTTTTGGACATGAACAGTTAAATTTTGTTCTTTATTACTCGACAGAGTAAGTTTAAAATATCGTCAGACAGATATTATGATTAGTTTCCAGAATGTCCAATGTACTATGGGACATTTTATTTAACAAACAAATTCTCTTTCTCGTAAATTAGTTTTATATTTGTATTTTTGCTGTGTGTTTGAAAACGTTATAAGCTGAATAATAAAATTCCAACCATTCTATGTACGTGTTTGAGACCTTGCAGATTTGTAATTTGTATCTTAGCTTTTTGTCTAGAATCACTCTTAAGTGTTTACCCTTCTGCACCTTCTTCTTTCTTGTTTTTTTTAGCAAAAAGAAGCAGTTCGATCTTAAAAGCGAGCAAAGAGGAATCATAGAAGCCATGTACAGAAGGCTATCTACTATTATCATACACCACAGAATGGATGGTAATAGGCAGCTGCTTTGAAAGTAACCCCTACATATCTTTTTCCTACATATCCGCACCCTAGTGGTCAGTAGTAATGTAAAACCTTATATTATAGCAGCTGTGTCTGCCATGTCAAAAGTTGCCTCAGTATGGAAAAATGCGTTTTGTAGTCTAAATGCTTGTGCTTTTTAGTTTTTGATAGAATAATGGGAAGCTAATGGCCCTGAAGAACATGGTAGCCTTATAGTATTTTATTTGTTTTGGGAATATAGTAGTTTAATTTGATTAATCTGCCCTGTCAATCTGCAAGGACTAAATTCGTTTACTGGAAATTTTATCGCACCCTCTGTTATTCTACTTTTAAAAATCTATCAACTGATGAATCTGTATGTATAACAAATAACACTGTGGCTTTCAAGAAAAGTGTTGATGCTTCATTTTTTGGTATGGTATATCATTTGTTTGTTTGCATAGCAATCGTATTGTCTTGTCTGCTCTGTTTTGTAGCTTATAATCTTCATCAGCTTCTTAGTTCCTTCTTCATACTTATTCTCTCTGTTTGATTAGACAAGTCTGCTAGTAGGCCATAATAATTTGATTGATGTGCTTCGATCCCAATCTAAAAAGATCATTTCAATCGTTAATAGCATTTTAGCTCATTTCAAACTCAAATTATTCGAACATTTGTTTTCAATTATTATTTTATTCTTACAAGTTTCCATTAATATTATGTTATGTTGAGGGCATTGAACTTTGCTACTGATGAAAGTTAATAAAGCTTAAAACTTGAGTCTAAAGTTAGATTGTTCAATACTTGGATATACGTAATTTGTGGAAAGACTAAAACTTATAGCCAACTGTATTAGTAACAAAGTTAATAGTTACTAAGACACTGTTAATACCATCTTGAGGTAAATGGTATTAATAATAATCAAATTTTAGTTGCTCACTGAATTCAGTCGAAAACTTGTAAGGGATTAGTTATTAATACGACAGTAGCATCCATTCCTTATATCTTTCCAAATTTACCCAAACACATTTCATGAATACCTACCAAGATTTAGAATAAATACACACAATTTAATTAGCTTCGTTTAATTTCAATTATGCATAAAGACTGTGCTGAGCGTGCATGATAAATTGTGGGAGAAATGAGAAGATTGGTATGTCAGGAACAAGCGTAACCTTTAAACCGAATTATTAATTAATTATTACCTACGTCGCGTTTTATTTCTAACCCATAGATTTTTTAAATCACGTTTAAAAATTAATTAGAGAGTCTTGTTCTATTAATAAGTATCTACGTAAATTAGCTTCGGCACATTCATTAGCGCGTGTGTTAATACGTAAGTTACAAGCACGACATTTTAATCGGAACATGTCATAAATATGTTCAGTGTATAATACAATAAAAAGCTGACACGGAATCGATATGATGACCGGTACCAAAAAGTAAAATTGAAACAATAATAAATAACAGGACTTATGACATGATCGTACAAATATATACACAACAAGTACATATAAATAATTGATTGATTATTATACAGGGAGATCAAATAATTTGTTGTTTTCTTTATTTCGTTTACATATTTATTATTCCACTGGCACAACCTTTATCACGCATAAGAGCATATATCTCTATTAAATGATAATTCGCGCCTTCCTGAACTGTTGGTTGCATGAATTTATGCTTTCACAGTATTTCACTATCATATAAAACGAATTCCTGCGTAAGTTTGTAATAAATCAAGGGTATAATATTTATTTTCTTGGAAATAATTTAGGCTTCTAATTCAATATCAATAAAATCAAACCCTAATGTGTTGTAGCAGCAGCCATGTTGATATATCTGACAGTCAATACGACTAAGTCATTAAAGCCCCTACGGTGGTAACTAGTAATTTAGTGAATGTTTTAGCCTTTGTTACGTTCACTGAAACTTATAACGGCCGTTTTATATTTACGATTTTCGTCGAAGTAATTGCAGTCTAAATTGCTTTTCGACTATAAAATTAGTTTTGTTTAAAGTTTAGCTGTGAATTTCAAGATTTATTAATAGAAGGTATCATGGTTTCTTTAGCTTTGTGCTTTCAACAAAGGCACAATTCTGGTAAGATTAATTCTAACGTTATATTAAAATTAAGCTGGAATATAGAATATTAATATCAATATACTATACAGTAGCAATTGATGGGGGTAACATAAATTAACTGAAAAAAATTGCCATAAAAAGTAAGGAAGTTAACGTTTTTTCTACCAAGAAAAATAATTAATCACGACTCCATTAAAGTTAGAAATTGATGTGATTGATTTTTCCTATACTATAAAGTTTTGTTTTAATTTCTTACACCTAAAGTTAAGTACAAAAGGTTCCCCAGAAGCACCCTGTTTTTGAAGTGCAAGTGCTCTAGTGTGCTCAATAGCTTTCGATTCAAGTACTGCGAACCACCACTTGACCAATTGTTTTACTCATATTGAAAATAGATAAAGACAGAAATCAATATTTTTTCAGTCTACTATAAACTGTGATTATAATAAAAATAATCACAGGTAGTCTGCCATAAAAAATATGGTCGTTTACGTAATCGGTAATCAAAACACTGCTGCTTAATAACATTGGTTTTAATTATTATTATTTTTTATTGAAAGACCAGAAGGGGAATAATAAAAATAGCTTTAGATACAAAAACAAATTTTATCTATTGTTGCTTACAAAATTTTGACTTGCAAACGTTATAAAACGTTTATTAAAACTGATTCATTTTATTTAAAATATTGTAGATTTTAATCACCTTACATTTATTGTGACTTACAGACAACGAAGCCTTCTTTGCAGTTACATATCGCATCATCCGGCATTAAACTGTTGTATGTAACGCGTAAATTATCTTTGATCTGTCTTCAGATTCTTTTCTCCCCCTTTTATATCGAACTTATTTTTTACTACAATATAAATGAACTTTTTCTCCATTTAAGAAAATTACAGCTCATTATGTCTAAAGAACACCCTTCATTAATCAGCATTCAAGAAACTAATTTTAAAGGAAATACTGCTCATTCTTTTAAAAACCTTTTTCGTAAGAATTGAATAAACTGTTTTTGTTAAAGACAAATTCAGATCATATAAAATTGAGAATAACACTGAACCCAACGCTTGTTCATTAAACTGGTAGATTATTAACGTATTACTGAATGCTTTGTTACACCCTATATTTGAACAAAACAGCAATAAAAATGAAACCAAAGCAATTTGCATCTAAAACAAATTACATCCAACTTTTCCGAGCTGCTATAAATATACATGTTATTACTTTCTAGATTAGGGGTGCTTTGGGCATGAGTTGGAATTGGAAAATATTATAATTGAAGACAACATATTGATTTATTTGAGTTTTCAAAATTGTTAGGAAAATTCAAAGTTTGAAATTAAGTTGAATAATTCTAAATGTTTTTTCGGAATAAACTGCAAACGTTAATAAAAATATTTTGCAGCCAAAATACATATCGAAATGTATATGTTTGCTAATAATATAATTTTCTTTAAAGCACGGTTGATTCAACGAGGAATATTCGAGCCTACTAAACAAATTTTTATAACTCAAACCCATTCACACAATGTACACTAAATTGTTAAGAAGGAATACCCCTTAACAATGCTGCTAAAGGCTGCCATAAGCATGTTGAAAAGCAATAACATCTAGAGAGATCACTCAAAACCGATTATGGTTACTGCTAGATGAAACTTGTAGCGTCGTCGCTTATTTTGTCCAAAAAAAGCATTGCAACTCGACTTCCATTAGAAAAAGCACACACCGTGGTCCGTCGGTTGCAAAAATCAAATTTTTCAACGTGGAGTTGAGGCACGTTGGAATTGCTCTATCTATTAAAAATATTTCCGTTAAATGATTCCAAGATTTCTAGATAGGAAAGTAAAGAACAGAGAATGGGCCCTAAAACCAAGATATAATGTCGAGACTAGCTTGAGAAAAAGAAAAGTTGACCTGAACAATCATTAAGAGTCACGCACTTCACTGTTTACCAAAGCTAAAATCTAAAAAAATAAATACAAAGGAAAACACCCTTTAGAAATACATTTCTTGATTTTTAACTAGGACATTATAGTAGTCTATAAGAAAACTCGCCCAACTGATCAAAATTGACAATTTTTCGGGAAACAAAAGTAAGCACTTCTTTCTTCTATTATGCAGAAGGGCAACTAAGGAAATTTTATTCTTCCTAATTACTTTTCTTTCTTGACAAAGAAGAGATCGTTTTCTCGAGTAAAAGAATTAACTAGAAAGCAGAAAATAAATTACAAGCTAATAAAATGACAATACTTAGGAGAACGGCCACTCTGGCACTGTATTAACCTTGCTATCAGAGCCTCCATGTTCACTGCTTTGTAACGGCAGAAGAGATCTATTACAGAAAATATTTATTGATTTGTTGAAAAAGACCGTTTAAACAATTCTGAATTGCTAGATGCAACACAGTACAATAGTCAACTTACTAATCCTTCTAGCTAAAGCTTATTTTCTGTTTTTGGAACTACGAATACATCTAAGAACCATTTTGCGTTTTCGAGTTGAACATACACGAAATCTCATACCATGGACAGAATATTTAGTTCCATTTATGGTCTCACACAACCGCAAGCGTTCTCATAGTTTGTATTCAAGTTTTTATTCGAATCCAAAAACCAATTGTTCTCATCCCAAGTTTTTTGTCGTTTTTTGACTGGAGGGGAGCGCGGCCTGGCACATACGTCATGGAAGCTTCTTGTTTGTCGATAGTCGTGGCGTACCGACTAATAATGTTCGTCTACACGACTTGAATGAGGCGGTGGAGTTGATGCGTGTTAGTGACCAAGGGGTTAAAAACGAGGTTCGAAAGTACATATGATTAGATATGTATTGAATTGACTATGGCGGACATTAATGGTGTAGCGGTGACGCTTGTGCGCACTGTACAAATGGCTGAAAGAAATTTTTGGGTTCCTACTCGCAATACTTTACGAGAAGGTTTCTGAACGCATAGATTCCAAGAATGTAACGGTTTGTTACTTGTCATAATATACGTATTTAGATTTCTTAAAATCTCGCCAAGATTTTATTATTCTAAGTTGGTACAAGAGTGTCATAAAATAATGTGGATTCATAATCTCGACTTTATCGAATCAATTTTTAAAATTTATTGTTGAATTCAAAATTTGGTTTGTTTACTGATTAAATTGAATTAGGAATTCTATCTTTTTTAGTTTTTCTTATTTAAAATTGTTTTTTTATAAGGAAATAAATAGCTTTCGACTTCCCGGGGACTTTCCCTAACGAACTGCCTTTGAATAGTCCGATTTTAACATTTTTTTGAAGATTTGTTATTCTCCCGTATAAAAACTTCATTTGTGTTTTATAATTCTTTAGAAATTCTATTTTAATTTAAAAAAGTAAAATATTGATCCTAAATCATCGATTTTCTCTTCAATTTAATTTGTATAAATTTAGTCGTTTCACATTTTGAAATTTGGCGGATGGCTGGCCATTTTTCTTAGGCGTGGTCCTTCCGCTTTCATCTTAGAGAGAGGCATTGCGAAAGAAGTTGCACCACAAACAGGTTTGTTGCCGTATTGGTGGTAATAGTTGTGTAATCAAAATTGAAAGATTTCTTCATCGGAGTTTCAATAAATATTGTGTTGGTGATTTTCTTCGGGCATTGTGAATTTTTATTTTAGCCTTTGAATTTTGGCTTGGTTGTTTCCATGTCGGGGAAAAATCAAGATTATTGAATTGTTTTGAATGGATCCGTTTTCGCGCAAGAAATAATTCTTGAGAGTATATGAAGTAAAAATTCTGATATTCTTCAGAAAAGGAATTCCAGAAGCTGAAATTTAGTTAACCTGGGTCTTAGAATTTAAAGAGACAATATCGTTCATAACCTCACAAAGGTATGGTATACAATGCTGATGGACTAATAAACAAAATATTACAATCATCATTGAACGTAGATCCTCATATGTCATAAAGCCAGGAAATATCTGTGAGTTTAAACTTGTGTTTTGTTTTTAACTTTTACTTTTAAAACTTGTTCATAAAAAAGAGTGAAGCTTTTATTGCTACACTGCGATATCGTGACATTTATTTGTTTTTTTATGAATTAGTGGCTATTATTAATATCCACTTGTTCAATAATTAAATATATTCAATATTGTAAATATCCACTTGTTTACTGATAATTAGTTTGCTGTCTATTTGTTTATTAACCTAGTTTTTAATTTAATTAAGCTAGGGTGACGTCACCTCTACTTATATGTGAGGGTTATTTAAAATTAAAAAGGTTTTTTACTCGTGTCGATGAGTAGCCGTTTCTTTTTGTTTTTTTCTGTGTAGTTTGTTTGTTTGCAATAAACACATTGACCGAATAAAACTGTATACACCTTTTTGTCTTATGTCTTATTGATAAACACCACGACTGTTTTGGAATTTTGAGTTTTTCTTCCTACTTAATCAAAAAAGCTCTGGCGTTCAACACATGTCGCTAAGTACCTATTCTTAGTTACTTTGCTTGGTTTAAGATATAAATTAAATAACAGACCTGTGGTTCATCATACTGGTGGTAGATCCCAATTTAATCTAAAGCTATCTGACATCAACGATCCAAATTGAGATGAGTCATTAGCCGGATTGAATTCAAATAAGCATTTAAGAAACTTGGTAAGTAACTTTTTAGTTCGGAGTAAACTCTTAAAGATGTTACAAACGAGTACAGAAAGAAAGCATACACCCGACGCCGATAGTCACACCGCTTACCAGGGAAAAACGTACGTCGCGAAACACAATGAAGGGTAGACGGCAAATGCCAAGGACGGTAGAATTGAACACACAAAGAAAACTACTGTCAAAGTCTAGACCTACCAGAAGCCACGTGGAACTGGTAAAACACAATCACTTCCAGGTTCCTACATAAATAGGCCACAGAGGCTCTTACCTCTTCGTTATACTGTGTTCTTTTACTCCATTGTCAATACATTTAAAATTGTTTGATCGGTTTAGGTACTTTTATATTTTCTATCTACTGTAAGGTTACCAAACTTAGCATGTTCTTTAAGGTAATAATTTCTTATAAATAAAGACCAGTAAGATGTGATAAAAAATTCTACTTTATGCACGAAGCTGCCGTATAAAATCAATTTCTGATAGATTTTGTTTCATTTCCTATTTCAAAATTAACTATCCTGTACACTCTAGCTTCTACCACTCAAACAATGATTACAAAAGGAAATTTCTGTGCTCGACCACGACGGTCGTCGATGTAGCTTAGATAAACTTCTTCTTTTGGGGATCACCTGAGGCGTATGATTTAAAGCAGCCAAAAGATCAAGAACGCAAACGGTAAATGCAACTTTAACCACCTCTTGTGAATTTTCGAGGTTGTTGGTATTTTTCTACAGTTTAGTTTCTTGTAGCTATTCTTAGATATAAAGCCCAAAACACAATTAAACAAAAAACCAATACCACCAAGAAGGTATTTGCAAGACAAAAACAAACAAAACTATACTAGCTTTTAGCAATAGAAGCGTGTTCGTACAAAGATGAAGATATAATTTTGAAGTTTGACTTAAAGTGTCTTGTGTTGTTGTCTATACCGTTAAGAATTCTTTTTATTCAGTAGTACTATACATTTAATCTGTTTCTAAATAACATAAATTACATAAACGAGATCATGAGCTTCCAGTCAACTTTCTGCATAGGGATATAGATGCTTTTAAGTTGTAGTTTTTCATTGTACTTAATTTACTTAAACATACAGAATCTACAATGTTAATGCGAAATATGATTTGGAAATTTAGTAGGAAAGCAAGTGCTTCTTTTCGCCCGTAGAAGTGAAAGTCTATGAGCTGGATGCAAAATTGGTGAGGATTTATATTTGGAAATTAGATTTTTTCAAGTGCCTTGAAACCGATCTAGGTTCAAAGACCGTTGGATAAATGGACTGCTATAATATTAACTATGGCAAAATTCATTGACCTGACATTTTATATTTCAAGTCAAACATGATGTGAGTTACAGGCGATGGATATGCTATAGGTTAAACTGGGTCAAAAAACGGGCAAAGCGTCTTGTCTCTGTTATAGTTTACATTTTACATTTTTGTTGTTTATTCTATTACACTTGCCAAAATTTTACTGGGAGCATTTTGTACTTAAGACGGTGCAAATGCATCACTACTTTACACCTTTCTCGTGGCGCTTTTGCGTCGTTTATCTTTACTAGTATAAGTAGACCTTCCTGATCATTATGCCCTAAAATGAAATTCTCTATCAATATTGAGTTGTAATTACATTAAGTGTAGTCATTAATAATTTAGCTGATAAAATACGATCAATAAAGAAAGTTCAACAAATTTAAGAAGATAAAATGAATACTACTTTGTAGATCTAGTGTTTCAAACGCAAGCGTGTAGTTTTCTTTTGTAATTCGATTTTCAAGAATGTCTCCCAATATGGTTATTTACGGTAGAAGACCAGAAGTTTATGAAAAGCAAAAAAATGTTTAATTTTACAAGTTTTTCCTCGCCGTTTTCAAATTCATCACGTTATAAAACTTAAAATCCAAGGCACTCGCGATAGTATTAACCGTGAGTTTTACGTAAATAACTTGCTAAACAGGTAAACGACCCCATCTCCCTTTTCATAACGTCATTGCATTCTTGGATGTACTAATTTAATCTTTTATCTATTGTGCTTTTGCATATTGCTTGTCATATGATTTTGTTCTTATTATTTTGCATAATCAAAACTTGTAGAAAATAGTAAACTCAGAGTTTGTATTTAAACAACAAAAGAAAAATAATGTTCAAAGGTAATGTGTTGCACATTCTTTTCTAATTTTATATGCATTATTCGTCTCAAATCTTCCTTCAGTTTGCTAAAAGCGATCAATAATTTAAATAGCACGGATTCAAAGAGATCCATAACCGCAAGGATGCTGTTGATTAAATGCAATTTCCACAAAAGTTTGGTTCATAAAGAGGTACTCACAAACTTTATTATAGACTGACTGAATAATAAATGTTGGTAGCTCCCTATCAGATTCAAACAAAAATTATTTGAAAAACGAACGCTTAGTCATCTATTGTACCCAACTGAAAGGTTTAACAGAAAGTGTCAAAAACGTTTTCGATATAAATATTGTAATCTAAAGGTAGTATTTTTTAGTTCACTTAAACCTTAACGAGTGCCCTTTCAAAATAGACAAATTTAAATCTTGAGTTTAACTTTGTAAATTCCACTTACTTAAGTAATTGTATTACAAGTCGCAATTAAATCTGAATAATGAATATCGTTTGATTGGCGTGCTAGGTTTATTGTATCTAAAGTTGCGGTGATGTGCTGTAATATAACAAGGGAAAAAGAGTCTTCCTGCTTTTTTAGCTTCAAAGTAGATTAGTTTGTAAAATCTTGATGAAAAACTAACGACGGTTTCTTGAAACATGACATTTCTAAAGAGCAGCAGTTGAAGAAAAACTAATGGTTCATTCTAATCAGTTGAGCTCGTCGTTTGAAAATTTAATGAATCACACTGGGAGCGCGTTCTATCCTCATTTAACTTATAAATTTCTTGCTGACGCTGTGTCTAGCACAACTAATTTCCTACTTTGTTCACTTAAAGGTCTTAGAAATTGAAACTTATGACTTTATGAGTGTAACCATTTTGTGACCTTTAAAAATTGTTTTAATAAAACACTTTTATCTTAGAAGCGATAGACGATTATTATGCGATTCAGATAACAAAGTTTGAAAGAGTAAAAAAAGAAACAATCTGTGTTTTATATAACATGCTTCTCTAACACAATACAAATCCAGGATGTTTTCCAATAAAAGTACATTAGTGCTCTTGACAGAATCACCACAAAGGAAAAGTCTGAAGTTATTACATTTACTTGCAGCTTCGGTTTCTCGTTTGTCCTTAGCTAGTATATTGCAAATCGACTTCAAACTCAAAGGTCAAAGGAGGGCAAGTATCGTTAAAGACGCATTAGTTGGAAAACTTATTGAACAGAGAAAACTTTTGTGGCCATTTTATTACTACCTGAACTGTTTTATATTTTCTATGCTTATTAAAAAATAATTGAGTTTTAAATATATCAACCATGTTATTACTAATAGTAATAATAATTTAACAATCAATATACTGTAGTAATATTCCTATATCCTATATTGCTTTTCCCTTTGTATGAAAGTACAACACAATAGCTTTTGTGTTTCTATGTCGTGCTCTACAGACATTGTCTTTCTATACAAGTACAGTATTGACCTATCTACATAAACTGCATTGACAAACAATTTTAGATAGCAGGATATCACAATACATTTCAGTGTTGCATTATTAATCTCATTTCCGTAATTGCGTGTATACATGACTACCTCCAATTACGCGTGTTTACAGAATATTGTATTATGGAGGTGAATATTTGTGTTCTTGGTGTAGATTTTAACAAAACGTCATGATAACGAGAGAAGATAATTTGTGCCCTTTTAATTTTAATAAATATCATTAATAAATAAAATTCTCCGTGTAATTTCATAACACACTACAATAGACGGGTGTAGATAAAATGAATTGAAATTAAGTATCTTCTAAAGGATATATAAAAATTTGTTCTCAGTGAAAACAAAATTCTTATAATTTGTTTTTTAGATCCTTTGCGCTCTTTTACACCTACTTCCACCAAGCGATATTAAAAAAGTGTAATAATTATACGGCAAAATATTTCCTGATGTAAAAGCATGCAATTTTAATCGTTAGGAAAGACAAATAGGTATTTACATAAATTAATAAATCAAAAGGATTCTCCAAACGGTTTTTAAATGCGAGAATTGTATAACGTACCTCTAGACAGATCTGTTTCGACCTTATTCTGGTCTCATCAGTAGAGGATAACGTTTTACAATTCTCACATACTTCATACTGCCCTATATATAGAGCTAGAATAATGACATTCATAGCATGAAGTTTTACTGGCGACATCTAATATCGTCACCAACAACCACACAAGGTGCAAGGATGAACGTGGCCACCTAGCCATATTTAACATACATAACATTTAAAAATACATGTATATGTACAATTAAATGAACCCCATCCAAATTGGAGTATATTAATATAAATTAATAAATCAAAAGGATTTTCCAAACGGTTTTTAAATGTGAGAATTGCATAACGTACCTCTAGACAGATCTGTTTCGACCTTATTCTGGTGACGATATTAGATGTCGCTAGTAAAACTTCATGCTATGAATGTCATTATTCTAGCTCTATATATGAAGTATGTGAGAATTGTAAAACGTTATCCTCTAATGATGAGACCAGAATAAGGTCGAAACAGATCTGTCTAGAGGTAGGGGAAAGTGGGGGAAACACGAACACCTAAGCGCAAACTTCAATAAAACAGCGAAATTAAAGTACAGAGTTTGTTTAATTGCTTTATAATCAAGTTTACTTATCCATCTAACTAATCAACTAACCAACATTTAGATTTTTTCAATAAAACTCAATATTAAGAAAGAAAAACAAAACCCTTAGTGTTCGTGTTTACCCGACACAAGTGGGGTAATAACGAACTAACATATAGTATCTTAATTACGACAGAGATCACATTTATAGCCCGCCGATGTTGGCTCTCTATCTGTACATTTCTCATGAGCCCAATCTTCACATACGTAGCACATAATCCAATCTTCATTGGGGGGACTTACATATTTATCTTTACAAAAAATACAATAGTAGTCTACATTTTCTTTCTCTTCTTTTTTTTCCCTCTCTTCTTTGGTCCAGGTTCATTAAAGTCTTTGATATTGCTGACATTTTTTAATACTCTTTTGGTCTCTTTGTTCATATCATTACGTTTCGGTCTTTTTGTATTAATTTCTTTTTTTTGTGTTTTTGAGATTTCTTTTTAATTTCTTCTTCTTTTGCAAGCTTTCTATTTTCCTTTTCTTCAAGTTGGTCTTTTACAGGTTTGCTTGTTAGAATGATCGACTTTCTCTTTCTAATATTGCGCTTAGATGTTTTGGGAGGAATTATAGGCAATTCTACGATTTCGGATAGAGAAACTGACTGCTCTTCACTTGATTGTAAATGGATAGCACGTGTATCAAAAGCTTGGATATCAAACGTTTTAGCACTATGAACTTCTGCAACTGTAGATATATCAGAAGAATGATTGTGAGCATCGGGAGCCTGTTGGTCATAAATTACCATTTGATTTGTGTGAATGTCGTTTTCTCGAACATTTGGAGGTCGAGTATCAGTCTGACTGTTTTGTGGTGAAACTATTATTGTCTGTGAGGTATTATTCTGGGAAACGTCTGGCTGAATTGAATCAAATTCAATAGGGCGCAAGGGATATATTCCTGCAGCTCTAAAGCCACTTGCTGCTTTTTCAAGATTACTGCACCGGTTAAAAGCATTCGTAAACAATTCAACGATTTCGTACTGTGTGATGGGCTTCCCAAAATGATCTGACATGTAATTCTCACATTCCTGATTGTACGCAGTCTTTAGAGGACCAAAAAATGTCAAATCCAATGGCTGGAGTTTATGAGAGGTATGCGGCGGCAGAGTCAGCATAATAATTCCATGGTCTCTGCAGAATATATATATATATATATATATATATATATATATATATATATGCATTAAGACTGACATGACTCTCGTGGTTATCTAAAATTAGAAAAATTGGATCTTCTTTTGAAGGCTTTGCAAATGAAATAAAGTGGTGTAGCCAATCAACAAATAGGCTTTTATTTATCCATCCAGAGTCTGATACAGCTCCAACTATGTTAGGGTTACTGCCTTTTAGTAACAGAGCATTCATCCGCTTTCTTTTAAATATAAAAAATGGAGGAATATATTGGCCAGCTGCACTAAATGAACAAACAACTGTTGTTGTGGACCCCCTCTCGGCACTCGTCGCTTTGCTAACTTGTTTCTCGCCTTTTGCTGCCACTATCTTCAAATTTTTTTGAACTGTCGTTATACCTGTCTCATCGACGTTAAATATTTTGTCAGGTTGAATATGATGTTTGTCTTGTATGGTTTTCAAATTATCATAAAATGTTTTAACGTCAACTTCATTAAACGCAGTGATGCGATTTAATGATGTTGCCTCAGGTGTTCTTAAAGATATACTGGGATGTCTCTTCATAAAATTGTAATACCAGTCTTTTCCGGCTAGCTGTTTTACTCGGTCAAATTTATAAGGAAGGTTATTTCGCTCTGCCAATTAAAAGGCTATTCTGCGAATTCTTCTTATCGTCAATCCATAATATAATTTGCTGCATTTTATAATATAGTCCACGAGTTCTAATTTCTGCTCATCTGTAAATAATGGTTTTCTACCAGCTTTTGGTTGTTTTATTACAGCCTTCTTCAAGTGGTCAAAAATTGTAGTTTTTGGCACTGAATAAGTTTCAGCTGATTTTGATTTATTAATTTATATTAATATACTCCAATTTGGATGGGGTCCATTTAATTGTACATATACATGTATTTTTAAATGTTATGTAGGTATCTACATATTCTACAAGATCAAATTCTCTAAAAATGTAAATAATCATCTAAAATAGTTTCTCAGAAAATTCAGTGTCATTATTGATTCTGGTATCACTACATTCTTCTTTACTAAGATGTGCATTCTAAGGCATTCCGCAGCGGAATGGTAATCCACCGTGATGCGATCTCTATCGCACGATTGAGAGGTTCATGTTTTTTTTCAATAGAGCATAATACAAATAACAGCACTGTACATATATTTCCGCATAAGCGGTTTTGGTTGATTTCTAATTTTCCCAAACAAATTTTGCATTGCTGGATATGTCAGTAATTCAGTTCTGTCTATCAATGAAAAATATTCAACCACTTTATCATAAACATTACCTTCCATCGCAGTCATTCCGAATTGAAAAATTTACGACAAAATATCTATTTTGGTGAGTGTTCGCTGCCGCCAAACACAAAACGTAATCGTTTCTAGCCCGGTCGATTCTTATTTTAATTGATCATGTTTTGATGGAGAATTCGGAGCTGTTGTTCTGTAATGACGTTATCGGTTGGAAAAACAAACATTTTTTTTTAGTTTGGAAAATTATAAAATTGCTATTAATGCAAAAGAAATATAATTTGAAAGTTTAAACCTACTTTCCTTCCATATCTCTAGCTCTATCGCTAATATCATGCCCACTATGTTATTTGCTTTATCAGCATCTTGAGCACATGTTTACAGTTCTTTCTGTACTACTGCTGATTGTTCTATACACTAGGATAAAATGAGAGAAGTAATTGTATCAGACTTTGCTAATCACATGCTAGATGATAATCACAACTTTTCAAATTCAAATAATATTTATTCCAAATAAACTGCCAAGATAAATTGATAAATATTCTATCGTCATGTGGAGGATAAAAATAAATAGTGCAGCACTCATTTTTTAATGTCCCTAAACACTAAACAGAAATAATTTTTGATAAACATTGATAATAATCAGTTTTGCTGGCCAATTTAAGAAAGTAGAATATGGATGCAATGAACGAGCAAAAGGAAAACACTTTGATCGATTTGTCGAATTGGATAAACCAGTCGGAGGTATTGCTTCAGTAGAATCTGCAGAAAAATATATCAGAGAGATACAGACAGCTTAAGAAGACCATAAAAAAATTTGGAAAAAAATTCAAACGGTTTTTAGGCAACCCTCTTTCAAGATATGGGCATGAAAGACATCTTCCGAGCCAGATTTCGCTGCAAAAGGAATAGTTTTTGACGGATTAGGATTAACAATCCTCAATCGTTGTGGAAAAACCATCATATACAAGAAAAACTGTTTCAGATTGAGTCGAGACTAATCAGATCTTCCCGACTAACGAGAAAAAAAAATATAATAATTATAAGAATATTCTTTAACGCCGAAAAGAAAATTTGGTTGACGTAGAGAAACATTTCTGGCAATAATACTTTTTAGCTTGCTCGGTAGAACATCTTACCATAGTTTAGGTAGGAAAGAGCAAAGATGTGTGAACAATCCGATGGACATGGGATGGCCTATGCAGGTTCAATAATTCAAACATGTGAAAGTATGGTCTTTTCTGTCCAAACCTAGACTAACTAGTATGGAAATCATTTTATAGATATGTAGTATAAGTAGAAGATCAAAAATTATACCTAGTTTTGCCAGAAAAAACTACAGCTTTATTTGAATTGAGAATACAGTTTACATCTGTTCTTATCGATTTTTGCTGTTCTATATTGAAACACCCTAAGACAGCAGTTTCACTAGCTTAATTTCTGAGGATGGCTCTGTTTCTCAGCAATATCTAATCTTGTAAGTGTTAGCATTTTGAGATAAACAACTAGAAATTATCTACATCACTAAATAAGCGGTTGCTCAGATACGAAACTTCTAAAAAGTTATCTGTGAGTCTCTTTGCACACCAAATCTTTAATCACTTATGGCTTATATACAGGGTATAAAGGAAATGGCGGAAAAAACTTCAGTACGTTATTCTATTTCAAAAATAAACAGAAAGCTTCTATACCATTTTGCTGTTAACACTATCTTGAAGAATTGCTTAGTAGATTCCGCATTCTGAATAAATACAACAAAATATTAATGTTTATAGTTTTTGTTTTGTGCTACGAGTAGTGTATCAGTAATTCACTTCTTAAGATGGTAAATTCCTTGCAAGAAATGCCTTTGAAAATATTACAACGTTACACGTTACTAACAATGGTAACTAAGATAAGAGATTGCAAGCACAACTTGCGTACTCATTGCTTTAAACGTACCGCGTTGCCAAATTTAAAAAGCTTTAATTGCTAATATTTTGAAAAATATACAGTTAAGGCCAAATTGGTATAGAAAACTTCTTCTTATTTTCGAGCACAGAATAAAGTACTGTAATTCTTTCCCATCATTTTCTTTACACCCTGTATAATTAACTATAGGAGTATGTAAATACTTAAAGGTGGTATAAGGGAGTTGCCCAAGTACAAAAAAAAGCTAATCTTTTTTTATGGAAGTAACCATGTCAATCTATTATTTAAAATGCCATTTTTGGTTACTGTCTTTTCTATAATGACCATCAGTTAACTTATTTGAGCCGAACTGTGATTTCTTTGAAGTCATGTAGTTGGTAAAAAATCTTAATTTGATTAAATACTAGTAAATACAATGTTCAATGTTCTCATTTTTCTCAGTTAGGTCTTCAAATTAAACTCTTTGAAGGCTGAGGCAGCATTCTTGTTCTGGTTTTATAGAACACAGCACCTCGATCAAGTAGTTGCAATTACAGAACATATGCAGTTGTGTGGAACCCTTTCAATCAGTTTTCCACCATTATGACGAATCATAGTTATTTCTATTTTTCCTGAAGTGGATATTGGAGATAGTAGTGTTATCAGCGCTGGCAATGACGAGTAGATGATTATTGCATCTAGGTAGCGTTTTATGTTGCGGCAGTTGTTAAGAACAAAATGTTGATAGTATGGCAACACCAGTTTTTTAGAATAGTCTGAAAGCCAGGTGTTGGTATATCAGGGTTTTGTAACTATCTAGGTTTCCATGGCATAACCCCATTTTATCTTTTTTGGTCTCATTTAACGTCACAATGAGCAGACATTAAAACTGTCTTATTTTTGTCCAAAAAGGAAGCAAAACTACAGGGATATTTAAAGATACACAGTGCAGCGCACCTCTGCTGGTAACTGATAAACCATGTTTGAGTTTTTGAACATTACAATTTCTTTTTTTTTTAATTTCAGTGCTGCACTGAATGTAACTGAATTCTTGCGAATCCTCGCTAAGTGTCAGCTGGATTGGGTTTTGATAATATCGTATGAATAGTTTCCACGTTCTTTTAACTTGTGACCGCTCCATTACGTTGCATTTTTTCTTTTGTCTGAGATTTATCGTCTTTTTTTCTTGTTTAAATTTTGCAGATTATGTTTAAAGCTTGCTTTTCTCTTTTTTAATCTATCTGCATAACATCAGCATTTTCATATTGCCTAGATTATCTAGGTTCTAATTAATTCGCCCTATCTTAATTTTACTTGAATTCTGCATTCTTTATTAAATTGTTTTCTTTTATTTTACTTGAACTTAGGAATATTTTAAAGACTCATCTCTGATTTTAATCTATAGACGCTTTTTAAAGAAAGCACATAATATAGTTGGTCGACTTTCAAAGTGGAAAAGCCTAAAGCTCATTAGGTTGTTCAAGGTTCTCTTTAGAAAACTTTTGAACGCCTCAAATCACATTTTGGAAAGACTTGGAGTTACTTCAAAGTGTTCTTACTGAAAATCAAACACTTTCTCAAACGTTTCTAATTTTTATTAAAAATCAATCTTAAAAACGCCAACAATGCATCTGCAAAAAAGTGTGAAAGGAAAATCGTTTTCTGGGAAAACAGATGCGGTTTATGCATAAATAACTATTACAGTCTTGTTCTAAAAATTATAAGGTGGAGACAAAGATCAATAATGTGTAGGAAAAGAGTACCAAAAATATATTTATAGGTCTTACAACACCCATTTCTTTTTGATCTTTAAGCCTAAATGTCTTCATAGGCAATTATTGAATTTAACTTTTTTTTGGAAATAAATCTTTTTATGTGTTTCCGATCTTTTGATTGAGCAATAATAATTATTTTGTGTAATTTTTACATTGAAAAGTCTCTTGCTTTTAATGGAATTTCTGTAATTACATTTTCCTGAGAATGAATTCCATTGCTTGTTACTTGTTTAATATTCTTCACTACAGTGACTGGTTTAGATTGTCATGTACTGAAATTGAAAGTTGTCAGTAATAACGTATAATAATCGCATCGATTTAGTTTGAGACTGTGTAGGTATGTAAGCGCAAGGTTTATTTAACATTCATAAGCCGCCTAGGGCTCTTAAATGAAATTTTGATCAGGGTAGGTACAAGAATAACTAATTAGGTATTAATTTGAGTTAACTAAATAAAATAACCATAGACTTTATTTATTATACGCGATCAAGATGATTTTTGTTAAGGACGTTTTGATATTTTATCCTATTAGACAGAAAGCGGCGCAAGATATCGTATTGTCTCATTTGGTATTTAGGTACATTTCCATAATTAATTTTGCTGAGACTTTGACGCAGTTGTGTGGTGTAGGAAACTCAATCAGACATACGTTAATTATTTAAAGGGAGTTTTTATTCAATAAATGTTTTTATTGGAATTATGTAAGTTGATTATACCTAGAATTATTTTTGTAAGCTAATAAAATTTCTATAAAGCTAATAATAAATAAGATTAAAGGAAATTTTTGTTAACATAAAAGTAAACAGAAAAACAATAGCAGAGATTAAATTCCATATCCGTTTCTACCTACGAAGTTGGAAATAGAATGTTTTGTGCAGAATGTGTAGGCTATCTTGATTGCTTTTTCCTGTTTGTTAACTTCCAGAATTTCTCTGGTTATTTAAATTGTACAAAATGCAATAGAGTTATTACAAAATACATTACAAGGAGAAACGTCACCACGGATACATAATAGATTGTGTTGTTAATTAAACATCCTATTCTTTATAAAATCAATAGCCTATTCGTTCAAACCTAATAATTATATTACGTTATTCAAAACAATGAATGTCATTATCCATTATTAATCCACCGGGGTTATTACTGAACAATCCACCACAAACAGAGGTTTACCCAAATAATTCCTTTATTCTTTGACTTTGAGAATTTACAAATTTCTGTAATCCCAATTCCCTTTAATTAATTAGTTTTGTAACAGGGTTATTTGAAATTAGATTCTCAAACGACTATCACGGTTTACAAATTTTTTACTTAGGGTTTACCAACTATGTATACAATACTATAGTAGCTTTATATTCGTACAAGTTTACACACAAAAAAACAAAACCAATTACTCTTTTTAATGATATCAAAGAATACTTCTGCCAGACGAATTTCATGTTGGCAACTAAAGTGCGTGGTTGTAGTTATTAATAATAATAAAAGTGTAGGTTCATTTTCTGTTTTGTTACGAAAACGCGAAAAAATGTTTTATGAAAAAAATGATGCTGGAATATTTGATTAAATCTAATGAGCGTGCTCAGCTCTACTGTTGTTTGAAAATGAATATCTCGCTTTCAATTTAGCTGAAAATTAGAGAGAAAATTGAAGTAACTCGGGGAATTTCATGCATTACAATATATATTTACATAAGAGATAAATATCATTTGAAAATATCAAATATTTGTTTGACATGCTAATGAATAGCAAACGAAAGCTTTATTTTGATTACACTCTTTTGTCTTGGTTTTCTTTTTTTTTTGAAAACAATGGAAATGGTTAACCTTCAAGTTAGCCTTTATTTGTTACAGCCAATGATTGATATTGGATTCTGCCGGATCTATTTCATTGAAAAAAAAGCAGTTGTGATCTTCATACCGATGAAGTTTCTAAAAAATCTATTTCTGGAATACATTTCTGAATATGTAATGAAAATCATGTATCACATTACTTTGCTCTAACCAATAACTTTATCATTCGTGAACAGTCACCAAAATCAAAACAGAAATTGAAGGGAACATATTTTAAATCCAAATCGTGACCGAGTTAGCAAACAGCTTGAATGAAAACAACTTCTAACAGTGTTAAGAAGGGTGGCGCTGACCTGCATATATAATTAATTTCGATAACTATCAGAGTCTCGATCTGAGGATATATTTAGTAAGGCCAATAAAAGAACATTTTATTACTATATAATAAACTTCACGAATACATATTACTTGATAACATAGCCTTTTTTAATTTAAAATGGAAAAAGGGTTTTCTATTCTTAAAATATGTCAAACAAAGCGAATGGTTGATACGTGGGTATATTTGAAAGTCTTGTCGATGGCGTAGTAGGATCTTATAACGGAAAGCCTTTACGTGACTTTCAGTCTTTTTATTACATATAAAAAAATTTATTTTGATATAGGTTTACCGTTAATACCTCAATTTTATGGCGAGTTTATAGAAATAATAAGAGTGTCAGTATAATCTAATAATTTGAAAAGAAAAAATTATTATACAGGACCTGTTGAGGGGAAAACAAAGTAGACGTTAAAACGTTATAAAAGAGAATTGTAGGTATGTATTTCTCTCCAGGAACTTTAAAATTGAGCAAGAGAATTGTTGGTTCTTTATTTATGGTTGTAATAAAAATATCTCGTACATTCCATTAGTATAACAAATACCAAGTAAATTGCAAAATTACAAAACGCAATTCATCTTTTGCAAATAGAAAACGAAAGAATGCAAACATAAACAGAGCGTTGGGTGTAAACAAACAACCTCAAAATATTGTAATTTAAAAACAACATAAATTTGTTTACCAGTGTAGACAACACATTATTAATCCGACAATAAACAAGCAAAATATAATTCTTTAAGCACTAGATAAATAAAACAACTGGTATAGTTAAAATGAGATTTACTAAAGTCATCCATGTTGGCTTATCGAGCGAATTCACACACACGTCCAAAACAAACGGGCCGCCAAATTTCTTCAAGGAAAAAAAGTATAAACTAAATTTATCTTTCTCTTGGAAACTTTTAATAATATTTTTTATTAAAATTTATACGTATTGTAAAAGGATAGTTTTTTATTTTAAAGATTGTTATACACAAATAAACTAAAAACTAGGTGCAATTGGCAACTGTGTTTATTAAGTGTTTATTAATTTCTTAGATAAATAGTTCATGAAATAACAACACAAAACAAAAAAGCATTTATTCAAAAATCATACTTGTAGTAGGTTAAAGTACTGTTTACATAAAGTAGAGCAAATTGGAATTTAAAGATATGGGATTCTTAATACAAGGATAATGCAGTTCAGTTATAACACTTTGTGTTTGTCCATTGCTAATCATTTGCAGTTTTAGAACCTTGGAATTTAACAAAATATATCACAGGAAAATTCATTCACATCACTTAAACGACAATAAAGAAGAGTATCAATCTGTAACTACTTTTGAATTACACTCGAGTAACTTTCGTATATCCTGCACGATAAATATCAGAGGTTAAAGAATGTACAGAGAGGGCAGATGTTCATAAGGAAACCGAATGATTAGTCATACTTTCTTCCGATTGTATATATTATCCAATAATTTGTTCAAGGGTGGAAGATCGACTGAGGCAAATTCTTTGTCATTTGCGAGTGTATTATTTTGTCTACAATAAACATTATTATTATTATTTTAATTTTAAGATTGACTATTTTGTCACATTATTAAATTCACCAGTTTCTCAATAATCGACAAAGGAGATGTCACCGTTTAGTTACTGCAGTTGCTGACCTAATTTCAATGAAGCTTTCCTTCGAGACAGCCTGAAGAATATGGTTTACAATAAATCAGCAACTGCACAAATCTCAAAAGCCCTGAAACAATGTCAAAAACAAGTTTAATACAGTTTTAGCACTGGCTCTGAACATTTATTTGTTGCTGTAATACTAGTTACAGTACCATAAGATCAATTTCAAAACAAGCCCAAACGAAATTTTGCAAATCTGCAGTAGCTTTTAAGCAATCTTCACTAAGTTTCTTCTATCCAACGGTTTGTAATTTGTCACACCGTAAGAAGGCGAGCTAAGAATGTGTACGAACCAAAAGGATCAAGACGAATTGAGTAGGGGTACTTTTTACAGTTCTCAAAATGAACAATGCCTACTATATGCCCAATGCGTCTAATTAAAAATATCTTTACATGCCAAACATATATGTCATTTGAAAAAGATTTATCAAATGCACAATCTGACTGGCATTAAACGGTTAAACGGACTGTTAGTACGTTTGATATGCGAGTTCACTTGTAAAATGAAGTCTAGGTTGTGAAATCCATACAACTGCTTAATTCACAATTAACAATGCCTGCCATTGACCAAAACTAGCCATTCTAGATTATCTTTCTTTACATTTTAGAACATCTAAGTCTGACCTTGTTTAAAACAAAATCTCAAAACTTTATCCGAGAATCGAACCTGTAACTAGAGTCAGATGCGTTACTATTAGAACCAATATGGAAAATCTGTAGAAAGATTCCCAGTAAACTGAATTTTTGTATGGACATTTATTTCGTTGTTTTAACAAATAGATGTACAATACGTATACATACCGGGTGCTACATCGGCGGACGCAACATAGGAAATCTCATGCTAATTTTTAAATGTTTAGATATTGGCTTCCCTAATTATTTTAGCACTAAACTTTATTTAGGTTTTTTGAAGGGCATTGCAAGATGATATACACTGAGCAATTTGAGCATTTTATAATAACTCAGTTAGAAGGTATTTGAAAACAGGTGTGTGCTTAATGCATGTTATGGGCATCGTTCAGCAGCGACATCAAATAGGCCTGTAAATTTTTACACTCAATTATTGTTGCGGAGAGAAGTGCAGCAGGGAAAAACACTTAGTTTAAACACAACTCCATAGGCTAATTAATTTACAATGTATGAAAAGTTTGAATAATAATTTTATTTTTACTTTTGAAAAGGAATTACAAAATTGACAGTTCACAATTAATTCAATGGTCACTTGGTATATATTTTTTCAGATATTTGAGAATTTTCTTTACAGTTGTCTAGTGTTTCGTTGATGGATTGTCCAGGAATCTGCTTACTTGAGCCACTGAAAATATTATGTCAGGCCTTGAGACAATGGCCAAAAACATTAGCATGCCAACTGCTTGACAATAGGGTACTTCTTCAGCTGGATTATTTTCTTGTTTTTGAAGAAAAGAATTTGGTTTAGCTGGTACCTTTGCAGATTTGGAGTCTTCCATGTTAAATAATTTTAAAATTCGGGAAACATAGGACTGTTGATAAATGAAGATAGTTTTATTTGGTCTATCTCGAATGATTTCTAGACCAACATATTGATTTGACTCACACAAGGTACACTCAAACGTTCTGTTCATTACAGCTATAAACTGATCAAGAACTTCTGGATCATTCCCCATTATAAGTCCATCATCCACAAATAAGGCTAAGATAAGATCTTCATTTCTAAATTTGATTTTAAAAACACTCTTGTCTGAATCTAATTTCTTGACAGAAAATTGTGATAGAAATTTTACAAAAGTTTTGTTCCAGCAGTAAGGAGATTGTCTCAACCCATAAAGACTTCTGTTAAGCTTGCAAACTAGGTTTCCTTCTTCAAACCCAGGAGGTTGAGACATGTAAATCTCTTCCTCCAGTGTACCATTTAAGAAATCTAATCTCTAAATCCCTAACTGATGCTATTGATAATAGAATGCGAACGGAATCATATCTCACCACTGGAGAGGAATTCTCTTTGAAGTCGATCCCTTCGACTTGGGTGTAACCCTTAGCACACAAGCGAGCTTTGAATCGAGTTACCCCGTTATTCGGACTTGTTTTAATACGGTAAACCCACTTACTCTTAATAATATTCTTACTTTTAGGTCTTGGTACAAGAGTCCACGTATCATTTGACTTCAGAACCTCATTAGTGGTCGAATCATTTGTCACTTGTTTGGTGTTTCCTTGCTGGTTAATTTTGCGAAAACATTCCCTCTGTAGATGTTCTTTCCGTTTACAAAAATGGCAAAATTTCCGCTTTGGTAAGTCAGCACTTTTAACTTGCAGCTTGGCAAGAGCTGAGGTTGACTGCTGTACATCCAGCTGTAATCGTTGCTCTTCTTTTAATAAACGAGAGGTCAAATTATCATAGGTTTGTTTGGTTTCATCCGTTGAGTCCCAAGCTGTTACAAAGACATTATATTTAGGTGTCAAACAGCCTAACAGCTTGGCAATTTTGTCAATATCGCTAACAGTCTCACCGACATCTGTTAACGCTTGCACAAGTCATTCAACGTCCCCCAACAAGCTTGCAATTGACGAATTTGCAGGCATTTTATAGTTAAAGAATTGCTGCTTTAAGCTTGTTTTATTTACGGACGGACGCTGCTCATGAATTAACTTAAGTCTGGTCCACATGAGAGCGGGAGTCGTACAGGTCATGACAGTTTGTAACTGCTCAAACTCCATACACGTAGACAAAATGAGCATAGCTTTGGCATTCTTTTTGTCCCAATCTGCCTGTTTGCTGTCATCCTTTTCAGAACGTTTTTCAGCACCGGTGACAACATTAGAAAGACTTTCGGCTCTAAAAATTATCTCTAACTGGTATTTCCAGAGAGAGAATTTCTTCCCATTTAACTTCTCTATTCCATATGAATTTACTTGCCTTTTTCCGTCTATTCTGCTCTATTATTTTCACTGGATCCGTGCAACTTGAGCTTTATTAGACTGGCGTAGTTGTCTGCAATATCACTTTTTTACTTCATTCGCACTGGGCCCATAACCTGTTGCGGAGAGAAGTGCAGCAGGAAAAAACACTTAGTTTAAACACAACTCCATAGGCTAATTAATTTATAATGTATGAAAAGTTTGAATAAT
This sequence comes from Ignelater luminosus, assembly GCA_011009095.1. NCBI lineage: Eukaryota > Metazoa > Arthropoda > Insecta > Coleoptera > Elateridae > Ignelater > Ignelater luminosus. The sequence goes on from VTPC01007720.1 coordinate 39,645, forward strand.
AATTTTATTTTTACTTTTGAAAAGGAATTACAAAACTGACAGTTCACAATTAATTCAATGGTCACTTGGTATATATTTTTTATTTTTGATAACCAAAACAAGGTTGCCCACGTTGACCAGTGTTGCCAGCGATAAGTAAAAATGGAGCCCTTTTTAACAATTATTTCTATTAATTATCTATGACAGTTTGACAATCAATTTAAATTTTAACTGTGGATTATGCAATAACGGGGAAAATCACCATAATAAAGTGGTATTATGCAGGAAACAGCATGCAGAACGTAATTCTGGTTTTGTTAGCATTTAAATAATTGTATATTTTAAGTTAATAGCAATAAAGTTTCTGATATTCGACGTTGCTGCTGTACTATGCACATACATGCACATTTCTTTAAATATCTTCTAATTGAGTTATCATAAAATGCTCAAATTTCTCAGTGTATATCATCTTGCAATGCCCTTCAAAAAATCTAGGAAAAGTTTAGGGCTAAAATAATTAGGGGAGTCAATATCTAAACATTTCAAAATTAGCATGGAATTTCCTATGTTGCGTCCGCCGATGCAGCATCCGGTATATGTTGAAAGTTTCCATCAATACAATCCCTGCTAGACATTTTACAGAGGGTGAAAGTTTACAAAACAGTTTTTGTAAGATCTCTTAAAGTATTAGTTGTACGATACAAACAGAAAAATATTTTAGCTTAGAATATTGTCTACACAAAAGGTTCTATGACTTTGTTTCATACTAAGTGTCAACAATCATACTTATGAGAAGTAATGTACTATTTCCCATATCATTTCAACTCGGAGATTATAACATATATAACTACACCATAATTCTAAGACATACAGAAGGGTGTTCTGAAATCAGATATTCTAGCCTATCTGACTTTTTATCCCTCGTACTAACTTGCTATACATAAATATACACGAACAATAGTAAGTATTTCCTCAGAAACAATTAGTCCAATGAAGAAATGTCTTAGAACCTTTTTTGGTAGAAAACATTTCAAGCTACAAATTTTATAATAACTATTTGCGTCGTAGGACCAATAATCTGCGAGATGTTTACGAAAACTGTTTTCTGTTTTTCATTCATTTTCTGTAAACCTTTTAGCATGGAAGTTTTGATATATTGGTTGAAAAGATGAAATAAATGTCAATACAAAAATTCAGCTTGCTGGGAATTTTTGTGCAGAAAAAGATCTAAATCTCCTGGACTATTAGGTTGTGGGATAAAAAGTAATTTGTAGCTTGTTTTTATTTGGAGATGAAGTGGGTCAGTTAGAGTAAAAATGTACTTGAGGCATTCACAAAACTGAAAGTGGATTGAATAAAATAGAGACATATAGGTACATAACCTCAATCTACAATATAACCTACAATAGATTTGCAAGAATATTGTGCTTTGAAGAAGTTGAAGATTTATTGGTGCGATTAGTCCAATTTGTAAATAAATCTTTTAAATGTTATATCTTGTGATTTATAAAAGAAGAAAGCTTGAATACAACAACCAAAATGCGCTCTCCAAACCAAATAATAATTCAATAAAAGCCAATGAATTTTCTTAATATCTTTGTACCTGTATTGTGACGATAAGAACCAGTGTTAGTAACTAAATCCCAGGAAATTTAACGTAAATCTCTAAACAAATGTATAACATAAAAATTGAAGCTGGACTACAAACCTGAGGCAGCAATGTTCTGATTAGTAGAAAGTGTTTTCTTCTGCAGTCTGCAAATATGGAGATTTTCAAGTTTGTTTAACTACTGGAGACCCAAACCTAAAAATGTTTTGAATCTTTAGTCGCGAAGCTTATTCAATTAAATGGTTTGATGGTTTTAGTACTCGCCAATGCTGTAAAAAGGTATTTAAAAAGACATCGCTTGAGACAGTTGGACAATCAGTGTTGACTAGAAAATCGTTAATGTACATTACAAAAAGGAGGGACCCTAAATGGATCCCTGAGGCACTCCTAATTTCACCGTTTGATTGTAGATCGCAGATCGTACTTTGGCGCCGCGCCATTTACATTTTCTACTTCAAGTAGTTGCACTGTCGGTCAAATAAGATTTAATAAATTCTACCGCAGCCCTTCTTTAACTATAGTGATCAAATTTATTAATCAGCAAAGTGTGATCTACAAGATCAATGACTTTTGACAGATTGTGTTTATGCTTGCAACATGTTTATTTTTTATTTCTTAATATACCACTCAAAAATCTATGTTGCTGCAAATTAAATGTAGCCTGCTTTTCATTAAGATCTCTAAAATTTTTGAAAAAGTTGACAAAATCGAAATGGACCTGAAATTTGGAATGCTCGTTTTTTTCATTATTTTTGGAATAGCTCTAATGTTTGCCACTTCTAGTTCAGATAGGAAATTGACAATATGAGTTGAGAATACCGATAAAGGTTTCGCAATTATGTCAATGGTTGATTTTAAAAGTGAAACGGGAAGTCATTGATTCCAGTGGAAGTAGAGTTTTTAGTAACATAACGATTTTCGTGATCTCGCTAGGATCAGTTGGTTCTAGGAAGAAGCTACTACTACTACTACTACAATTTTTTAAATTATCTATAAGTAAGTGGAGGCATCTATTGCCGAAGATTGAGTCTCTTGGATATTAACAAAATATATTAACTACTGCTGCGGAATTCTTTATTACCTAATCGTTCTCAATTAATGTAATGTAATTACTGCGTTGCGAGTTAGAATTGATTTGTTTGTTAATAAATTTCTATGTAGTGCATGTTCTTGCAGACTTTGCAAAAAACTTTTAATTTTTAGTTCAGGTTGAGATGCAGTCACATCGCTGGATCAGCAGACAAGCAACAATCCATGCACACTTTTCAGTCCTACCTTATCAATTACATCAAAACAATTATCTGCAACCATAGGCATATTTTGATGTTAGGTGTAAGTGGCACTCTTTCGTTTGTTCACATGGGAATGCTTGTGATAGCAAGAGGTACAACAAAAAAGGAATTAAGCAAGTTTCCATAGGGCTGTATTTAATCAAATTCTAACATCTAAAAACTATTTAATCTTTGCTTGCAAAGCATAGAAGCATCAGAGATTAAATTGAAATACTATCTTACAAGTATCTTCGAAGACTACACTGCTACAAGTTAGGAGAATGGTTCTTCTGATAATAATCTGTGTCAGAAACACGGTGGCCTGTGTGTATAATGATTAGTGGTGGCTTGAAAAGGTAGACGACATTAGCCTACAGAACAAAGATGTTCATGTGGTTATTTACCATCCTGCAGGGCCAAGAATTACGTTTGAGAAAACAAAAACAGATTCTATCTGGACTCCACAAAAAATATCTTAAAGAGACTGACTATGACTGTAAGTTAACTACCTAGGCTGGGCGTTTACACGTTACATCAAAACTATCTCAAGAAATCATGCATCTGCTACTGACACACAAGAACTAGTTATTTCTGCAGAGTGTGTTAACGTAGTGCAAATAAAACTTCTGGTTATTATTGAACCTTTTTTAAATTTTTAGGTTTATGAGCTTTTAACCAACATCATCAGTTTCACATTTACAAGTCATAGTCTTCTTGATATAATTTTTACAAAATTAATGAAATCTGTTATTTTAGTGCGTTATACTGTTACTTTAATATCAAACTTCAAATTTGCCTAAAAGATAACTCTTATACACATCTTGTCTTCAGCTAAAAATGAAATTCTTTATTTTATGCCAATCAGAGATATGAAGATCTAAATTAGGCTAAATTTTGAGAATGTCCGATTTTCAAGGTTTTATAAAATTGGTTAGAAATAAAATCTTTCTGCATGCTGTGATAAAACAAAATACTACTAGACGTGTACTTCTCATAAAATACCAACTCTGAGGTTTTTCCGAGCTGAGATACGTAACAATGAAGATTTGAGATTTTTTTAAAAAAATAGTATACCTTTGATTCTAATCTTCATTGTTAAAGACTGCTTAGCAAAACAAATTACTATAAATCAGATTGTAACTCACTGCTTTCTGAGCCCCATGCTTTTTGTTTGAAGACTCTAGCTCATTTTAGCTCTGCGATAAATGGCACTGCATGCGTAGATTTTAAATAGGCCGACATTTCTTTACGACAGCAACTAAAAAAAATATTTAATTATGATTTTGATAAACCTTGTAACGGGAAGATGCTCAAAAGTATGCACAAGTCCCGTCCAGACCAATGGTAGATGTTAAATCCCGTAGCTCATGCCGCAGATGGGGTGGATTCTCAAATTAACTTACCTAGCCGCACAAAGAGAAGCTCACCAATTTCCATAACTTTTATTAAACTAATAGATGTTCACAAAAGAGGGCGCCAGCAGTCGTAGATCGAAGAGTTCTGATGGTCGGTCACGCGACTCCTCGTGAATCCGACACCCAGTCCTCTGAAGACTTCCTTCTTTTTCAAAAAAAAAGATCCAAGAAAGAAATACCAGTTTAATATTTACTTCTCTCTTGAACAAAGGTATCTGACCTTTAATTGAAATCAAGACTAAGCACCACCGTGCTTTTTAATAGCCAAACGAACAAAGTAACGAAATTAACGCTGCTTCGTCTGGACCAGAGATCCACTTACAAAGAAAACAAAATGTAAATAATCGACCTTTCTTACATTTATTAAAACAATAATTAAAAAGATGAGTTAAACACACATAAACAAGAATATAAAAAAAACAAAATAACACTACGAAAGAATATCAATAAAAGGTATGAAGTAATTTCTTCACTGGAGAACAAAGTTGATAAACAAATAATGAGAAAATAACAATAAAAAACAAGTTATTACAATAAACAAAGAGAAATAATTCTGTTACGTTAAAATTTCAAAATATGAGATAAAAGATCAAAATCTAAAGATTAAACCAGTTAAAACAAGATAAACTTGACAATGAATTTTTGAATAGCAAGAAATAAACTTTATATCTAACAACAAAGAAAAACAGTAGTTAAAAGTTATTGATTACGTTGCAGTAAGTTAACAAACACCAGCTAAAATTACCTGGGAACGTTCCTGTTACAAATTAGTTAAAAATATTACTCGTAAATATTATAATTCAATGAGAAAATACGAAACTAATCTTGCCTAAGCAAGGTTTTCGTATGGAATATTTCACAAATTTCACGTTCTTCTAGTCTTTTATCAAATGAAACAATCATTAAAACTCAAATAACAAAACAAAACAGGTCTTTCTTACTATAACGGCAATCTTTCTCCCAGGTGGTATGTGCAGGTCTCTGATTCCCAACGACAGTAGCTCATTCACGTTTGCCTGGTCCTACCAATGTTCAAGGGAACTTTGGTTTCAAAGAACAATCACTTTTGTTAACAATAACCATAAAGCACAAGAACCAAAATCCAAGTGTTTATACACCAGCTTTATAAACTAAAATCACTTTGAGTCTCAAACGCTCTTTAAGTTTACTTAGTCCATTCGGATCACGGAACTTCCAAAATGTAATATACACACACACAGTTCAAGTCTTTACGAGGCGGGCAGTTTCTGTTCTCGACAGACCCTTTAACGTTGCACCAACGGGACCAGAATTGTTGCGTTTCTACCCTCTACAATTTTTATTTCCTGGGAAATACCAGCGTAACTGTAATTGAAGCAAAAACGCTTCCCACAATAACAAAGCTTCAAAAGCACCGCTTTTCGGTAAACAAACAGGCTTTACTGCGTGAATAACACGACAAAGACCCGACGAAATAGGATTCTCGAGTCCGATCTCTCTTTTACTAAGAGAATCGCTTCAATTAAATTCGGTGTGTAACTACTTCGGATTTGTAGGGGTAACGCCGAAACTGACCCGTACGTTGGTTCGAGTACGCAGCTATCAACGTAATGCCTATCCTTTCTGCGTCTCCTGTGGCGCAATGTGTGCTTACTGTAGTGGGGTTGGAAAGTCAGATGCACACCCTAACAGGTTAAAAATGCAGAGAGTCTTATGGGACAATGGGAAATTCCACTTCTTAGATTTACCAACTTAAACCTGACTCAATCGAGACTGTGTGACTCCAATTTTTGCGACTAAGATTCCAGGAATTTTATATTGGAAAATAGCAAAAGGTACGTCTACCCGAGTCCAGAAGTCGAGACCACAAAGTTATCAATTCTTTAGAATAACATTGTAACAAACATTCGTTTATAGAATGAAATAATTTAAATATTATGCGTCAGGAAAACAAATACCTGAACGAAATTGAAAGACAGGGGCGGATTTAGTGCGAATTTGAAAATAACATTACAACCTAGGCATAGGTGTGATAACTGGCAAAAAATTAATTTTTATAGATGGTCGAACAACCAGTGTTGGATCACTTCACTCTTATGTATTTTAACAATATATTACTACATCACAGAAGAATAATGAATGAATAGTTTAAAAATGTAGTAAAAACAAGTCTGTTTTTCCGCCTTCTTCCCTTTGTGGCTAAATAAGATATTGGGATAACTAGAAACACTTTAGTTCAAAATGATCGATTACTATATCTTTCTTCTTAAATACATAATTAAGAGAATAGAAAATTAGGGTCATAAATAAAATTCAAAAAATCACTAGCTGAACAGGACTTTCACTTGTTTTTGAAGAAAATGTAAATTTTATTAAGATCGACAAAGTACTAAAATTGGCAAAATATGCTGTAAAGTCTACAATAACATATATTCTGTATAATATGAAAAATTTACGCGTCGATTAAAGTATACAAAAGATGTAAAAAAACAAGTAAAATTTGCGACAAATATCAAAATCTTGCATACGATTCGAGCTTTATTCATTAGCATCATCTACAAAATTAAAATAACAAAAATAAATTATAAAATTGGATAATAAAAGAACTCCTATAAACCTCTGCAAGGCAACCACGAAAAGGTAATATCCAAAAGTTACACAAATTGTTAATACATAATAACAGTAATAGTAAATTATGTTTTCTTTCTTAAATTTCCTTGTGGTGCGATTGTTGGCAAATTTAGATTTACTAACCGTTATTAAATGTTCATTAGAAATCGTTACAAGTAGGTATTTATGTAATGCGATGTATAAATTGCAAATTAAGTTAAACTGTTCGTGCTTACATTACTTCGCACTTCATTCCCGCTCATATCAACAGTGTTATTTTACATAAATTCTAATTTTAGGGTAAATAAAATCTACATTACGCTCCTAATTGGAAATGGCTATCTGAAGTTAATGAGAATTACCTTTTTGTTGCAGAAATTTAAATAACAAGCTTTACTTAAAATTTGCTTTTACAGTAAATAATTTAGTAGGAACTAATTTTCATAATAGGTTTTCAGTTTTCCTTAACTTTATTAATTAATTAACAAATATTAATATTTGTGTGGGTGGACGTTATAAATAAATAATAACAGAGTTATGTAGTATCCAATATGGTAATAAAATATGCATCTTTATGAATGCGTCTGTTTTAAAAGTGTCTGTTATAAAACAGGCATTTATAGTAAGTTGCATGCCGAGTTATGAAATTTAGAAGTGTGATAATGATAATATTATTTATTCAGCTTTTATTATCAAACAAATAATAAAACCAGTTTTACTTGCAAGATCATAAAAATTTCATAGCTAATTTGAATAAAAATGATATGAAAGGTTATAGTGTAGGTAATATGCTCGCGTTGTGTTAACACAGTTTTTATACTGTAACTACTGCACCTGGGTCATATCACAAAATCAAATAAGCATAAGAATTATTAGAAGCTATGAATACTGGATAGTTCACTACAGAATACAGCATTGGCGCTTGAACGTTTCTGCCACTTCAGGAAAAAAAGCAAGCCGTTATCTCTTTAAAAATAAGAAACGAGTTTTATATATTCCTATTAAATTTCTATTTAAGAAAAAAATAATGGTTTAATCTTTGTAATATTCGTGTTGTAAGTAGCTGTTTTCTACACAATAGAATTTAACTACTTTTTAGCAAACTTAGAAACTAAATTTAGGAAATTGACAAATTACAGCACAATCTGAAAGATAGTTCCAAACGGTATCTTCAAGATGTACACTAAACAATCAGAAATAAGCCAGAGCAATCAACTAATTGTAATTAGTGTAATAGATTCGACTCCTATCAGCACTTGTCATTTTAGTTTATGAGTAATGTCTGTTCTACATTCTAAAGCTCTGCATCTTTGATTCCCATAATTACATTACATTGCAATACATTTAATGAAATAACTAAACAACAACTGAATTCCAATATTAAAGAAATGAAATCAGAAATAGGAGAATTATCATCTAATTCAGATGAGATGACTAATATAGGGTTTATCAAAAAAGGTCTCACATAAAGAATACAGAAAATCTTTCCTTACAAATTAAAGACGTAAATCTGCTGATAAAATCAGAAAACTGAAGAATACAATTTGCCAACAAACTTAGTACTCAAAGTATTATACTTTTCAAATGCAATGCAGTTTATCCTCTAACAAAGAACTAACATGTTTTCTTACTGTTTACTGGAAATTTGGAAAAACTATTTTTTTCCAACTCATTAATCTTCACAATCTTCAATTTTGTACAACTGATAACACTGCGCTTATGTGCTGCGCTTGTGCAAGTTTCAGTAAAAACACAGACGTAATTTATTTGTCAATATGGTAAAAATTAAAATCATTGGACTGTGACTTATACCTTGGATGAGTATACCGATATGATTTTAATTTATGGCGCCTATAATAGGAATTCCGCAGAAGCTGCAAGCAACATGCACTTCAATATCTACCACCACATCCAAGTGTGAATATAATGCGATATTTGGAGCAAAGATTGAGGGAAACAGGTTTTATTTAGTACCTACTTCTTCTCTTGATTGGGGCAGACAACGAACACTTAGGACACCTGTTCTTTAAGCAATCGAGAATAATCCCAGAAGACGCATCTATTATTAATTAGTTTTAAAATAATTTATTAATTTTTTGTAACCTAATAGTCATATTATAATATACTTTTTAAGTTGTTCTAAATAGATTTTTAAAAACTCTGAACCGAGTTTACTTTGAAATTTGGAGTTTCAATTTAAACGACTTTTATGTCAAAGACTACCCGATTTCTTGCACCAATGCTTGGTCGTTCTTTTAACTTAACTTACTTAATCCGAAGCCTTTCTACCTTTCGGTGTAAGACCAGAGTAGAGTCAAGTTTCTATTTTTCTGCAAATTTTTTTCCATCGCTTCTTATCCTGGGCCTTGTATTTAATTGCTTCCTACTCTATCCCTCTTCTTTTCGCTGTTTCTTTTATATCGTCATTTCATTTTCCTCGTGGTCTTCCCCTCTTATTTTTCCCTGTTACTTGCGTCTCATACACTTTTTTAGCTAGTCTATCGTTACTCATGCGACATATATGACCGAACCACCTTAACTGACCTTCCTCTATTCTTTCCCTTATTGGCTTAATCCCTAAACTCTGCCGGCACGTCTCATTTTTCATTTTTGCTCTTGATCTTGTTTTCTATTCTCCTTAGAAATCTCATATCCATTGCATTCACACGTGATGTAGCTTTTTCTGTCATTGTCCATGTGTCACTACTGTACGTTATTGTTGATCTATTCACTTTTTCCACTATTTCTGTCTTGATCTTTTTTGGGATTTTCCTTTTTCCTAAAAACGTTGTTCTCATCATATAGAACATTTTTCATGCTTTTCTCATTCTTTCGTTTATTTCTTGATTTCTTTTTCCACCACTTTGTATTATTGTTCCTAAATATTTATAATTTTCTACTTGTTCTGATGTTTTTTCTTGTATCTTGATGTCATGTCTTTTCTTCTCTCCAGCAATTATCATTGTTTTGGCCTTTTCGATGTTTATCTTTATATTTATCTTTGTAATTTCGTTGTCTAATATTTCTATATTTCTTCGTAGATCTGCTGTTTTAGCAACATCATTTCGCTTAAATATATCTACTGCATTTGCCAGCATCACATTTTTAGTGGTTTCATTATCTTTTTAGTTTTCTTTATGGTTTCGTCTACTACTATCGAGAACAGTAACGGACTTGTTTCAAATTCTTTAGATTGTTCGTTATTGGTTCATACTATGTTTGTGTTCTTCCTAGACATATCTTTTATTATTCCTATTGTTCTTTAGTCTATATCTCTTTTTTATAGAGCTTTCCATATACCTTCCCTTGTTAGACGGTCAAAAGTATTTTCTAAGTCCATAAAACAAACATGTATTCCTTTGTTTTTATTTATGAGTTTTTCGCTTGTTTGCCTTATTGCAAATATTAGATCCCGTGTGCTTCTTCCTTTCCTGAATCCACATTGAGTGTTTTCTATGCTCTCTTCAATTACTTTTCTGATTCTTTTTTGCATTATGCTTGCCAGTATTTTCCCAGGAATGCTTATTAAATTAGTTTCTCTATAATTATTACAATCCTTCTTGTCTCTCTTCTGTTAATCGGCAGTACCATTCCTGCATTCCACTCTTCTGGGATTTATATTTCTTACATAATCTCGTTCAGTAGTTTGTTTAGTTGTTTTACTCCTTTTTCTCCGATGTATTTTATCGTTTTGGGTGTTATGTTGTCTATACCTGGTGCTTTTCCCAATTTTATCTTTCTTATTGTCTCTATTATTTCTCCTTCTTGTATGGGTTCTATATTCTGTATCACCTTTTCTTCATCATTTTCTTCTATTTTACCTATGTCTGTATGGGTCAATTCTTGAAAATGTTGTCGCCATCTGTCCATTATTTTCATTTCCTTCTTTTATGTCAATCATATTATATTCCGTCTTTTGTCTTAGTCGTTTAAGAGTACCTTAGAATACTTTTTGACTTTCTCTGTAGTTTCTGGTCATTTTCTTCTCAAATTCTATCCATGACTTCTCTTTTGCTTTCGTAATTTCTCTCTTGACTTTTCCCCGTTTTTTCTTGAACTCTTCATAATTTTCTGGGCTTTTTGTTTCTATATATCTTTAAAAGTGCATGTCACTGTTGCTATTTTGGTCGTTCTTTTAAAATGGTACTAAGAGAATACTGTAAAGGATAAGAACTTTCTGATAACGAATCTCTGTGGTATATAGACGAAGGAATAGTGCTGTATAGTTTAAGTAAAATCTTTTTCATACACCCTGTACTCAATGGCTATTTTATTAATGTCGAGAAAATCTTGCTGGCAGATTAATTCCGTCTGTGGTTCCACGCAGGTCATCTGTTACACCCCCTATCTATTTAACTCCGGCCGATACTGTGGAAGTAAAAAGTACTGTACTAAGTTAAAAACAGATGTTTCTCCTGTATGATAATATTACAGCTGATACCTTATACGTATGTAATTGTAAATATATAGCTTCTTCTATTGCGTATCTGATAACTAAAATTGAAATCTGTCACGTGCCTGAAGTTTTTTCTTTGATTCCAAGAAAATAAAGCACACAAGATGTAATAGCATATCTAACAGACATGATTAATAAATCTCTGTTCATGAATTGGACCTTGCGAAGAGTTTTGACACCGTTAGTCATAAGCAATTATTAAACGCTTTAGAGGATGTACGTTTAAGAAGTATACCTTTACATTAGGTGTAATAGAAAGTTATATTATTATCGGAAACAATGTGTGCAACTTGTTGTTGCGAAAAGCAGCAAATACACGGTTTCAAAAGGTACAGTACAAGAACAGTTGCTTTTTAATATTTATATTAATGCCTATTTAAATTAAACACTTTAAACATTCTTATTAGCTTTGCTGATGATATTGCTATTTTCTATCAAGATCCTACTTGGCATGATGTAAGAAAATATTCAAAGAAAGATCTAAAAGTTATCAAAAATTGGTCCACTTATGGGTTATTACCTATTAGCAATTAATTTTGCTAAAGCTAAGTAAAGGGTTTTCCAATAAGAGGTGTTATTTTGAATAGCCCGCTATTTCGGTAGATCTCACTTTTGAAGCTATCATTTTTTGACATTTGACAAGTAGAAACTACGCCATTAATAAATATGGAACGATACACGCTTCAACAACGCATTGAAATTATTAAAATTCACTATAAAAATGGTGAAAATTTGGCAGAGACGGTTCGTAAAACTCGAACATTTTTGGGTCACCGTGAAGCACCTTGTCGGACCGCAATACAGAAATTGGTGAAAAAATTCGAGCTCTTGGGACAAGTTAGTGATGTGAAGAATAAAACCCGTGCACGTCGCTCAAGAACAGCCGAGAATATTGCTGTTGTAGCCGAAAGTGTTAAAGAAAACCCAGGTTTGTCCATTCCTCGTCGTTCTTTGGAATTAGCCATTCCACAAACGTCATTACACCGTATTTTGCATAAAGATTTGGGTCTTAAGGCTTATAAAGTCCAGTTAACACGAGAACTCAAGCCGGCCGATCATCAACAACGTCGTGTCTTTGCTGATTGGGTCGTTGAAATGCATGAAAATGATCCAGAATTCCATCGAAAAATCATCTTGAGTGATGAGGCCCATTTCCACCTCGGTGGCTTCGTCAACAAGCAAAATTGTCGGATCTGGGGCTCAGAAAATCCAAGAGTTATTGTTGAAAAGTCTCTCTATCCTCAACGTGTGACTGTTTGGTGCGGTTTATGGTCCGGCGGAGTCATTGGACCTTACTTTTTCGAAAATGAGGCTGGAGCAACAGTTACGGTGACTGGATTGCGCTATCGAGAGATGATTAACGATTTTTTATGGCCGGAATTGGATGGTATTGATCTGGACAACGTTTACTTTCAACAAGACGGCGCTACGTGCCACACAAGCAACGAAACCATTGATCTTTTACGGAAAAAGTTTCCGGACCGTGTTATCTCTCGAAGAGGTGATCACAATTGGCCACCGAGATCTTGTGATTTAACACCTTGCGACTTCTTTCTTTGGGGCCACGTGAAAGAGAAGGTCTACGCCAACAGCCCAGCGTCGATTCAAGACCTCAAAGATGGAATTCGTGAGGCTATCGAGGACATAGGGCAGCCACTTTGCGATTTGGTTATGGAAAATTTCATGAAAAGGATATTGTCCTGTAAGCGTGGTCGTGGTGGTCATTTGCCTGATGTTATTTTCCACTATTAACGGCATACCTTCCTCTTTATAATGAAATAAACATCCGATCATTTATATTAAAAAATGGCACTTTTCTTTGAATATCAAAATAACACCTCTTATTGGAAAACCCTTTATTTGCCGTTTATCTCACGTAAAAATAGATTACCCAATTTTAAGCAGTTGGTTATAGAAAAGGAAACAATATTATAGAAGAAGCAAACATAGTCAAATATCCAGGTGTAACCGTAGACAGATCAACACATTACTAACTTAGTTAACACGTTAAGATCTATCTTATTTCGCTTTGGTAGAATCACGATTGTTCTATGCAATTTTGAGTTAGGGAAGTACATGAACATTTAAAAAAAAGTAAAGATTATTCAAAAGAAATTGCTACGCCTTATACTACCTCTATAGAGAATCAAAGTTATTCCCTCCACGTCAGTTATGTCTTTTAGCAATGTACATCTATAAAGATAGAAATGATTTCAATTGATTATATTTATAACGCACGTTGAAACAGTTCTGCCTATAAAACATCTTTTTCTACTAAGTCTATTGGACTTGGCCTAGGTTTTATAACGTTTTTCTAAATGAAACTAAATTATGCGTAACTCTATACACTTTTAAAGGTCTATGAAAACTTACTTAAATACAGTGCTGAATTCCAGATAATTTACGATCTCTTTGTCGGATTATCACGGCTGCTGCTTTTTTGGAAGACAATGATATTCTAGTGAAACGTTCTTTTTTTAAGAAACATATCTGAATATATTATTTATTTTCTTCAATTGTTACTTTGTGGAACTCCATGTTAATAAACTAAACGGAATGAACGGTATATGTTGAATGTTGGACGAAGAATATCATAATTTTGGTTGAATGTTGGATCAACTGGTGGTTACTACAACAAATTGTTTATTTATGCCTGATATTATAATATCGAAACACTTCGAGCAAATAAATTTGAGGTTTTAAGTGAAATACTGTTTTTATTTTTATAATTTAACTGAATATAGGTTTCTTTTAGATATTTCTGGTGGTTCGCTGATCGCCCTAAACACATACACCTGTGGTTTTTGTTTACTAAATCTGCGCACTACTGTTTGATTCATTTTGTACTAATATTTTTTGTGTAACTTCCCAACAGATAGCCTGACGCAGCCAACTAAATAGTTGGGACTTTAGAGCTTTTGTTATAAATGTATAAAGTCCTTCTATAAACACTCATTAAAACTTAATTTAATTTTTAGCATTGCCATCGTCAATTGCTTTAACTTCATAAAATAGAACATTGTAAGCAATTTTTGTTTAATAAATAAATAAATGGCCAACTCCAGAGAATTTTGTAGAAAGACCACTCGTTCTCTTTGAATTTAAATTCTAATTTATTCACTCCGAGATATCATCCATTTCAGATTACGAGGGTGGTCTGAAAAGTTTCCGACCTAACAAAGATACAAGACATTTTTTCTGAAAATTTTTTTTTATTTTTCAACATAGTCTCCTTGTAACTCTACACACTTCTCCCAGCGATGCTCCCATTTCTGTAACCCGTCCAAATAGTACTCGGCATTTTTCTCTGCAAAATAATTGTTCACGAAGGTGATTGCCTCTTCATTTGACGAAAATCTTTGTCCTCCGAGCGCAATTTTTAGACAAGGGAACAAAATGAAGTCGCTTGGGGCTAGATCTGGTGAGTAAGGCGGATGGTCAAGCAGTTCAAACCGTAATTCGTGGATTTTCGCCATGGCAACCGCTGAGGTGTGAGACGGTGCGTTGTCTTGGTGAAACACGATTTTCTTTTTCTGCAAATGTGGCTGTTTTTTCGCAAGTTCTGCCTTCAGTTTGTCAAGTAATGATGCATAGTATGCTTCTGTAATGTAATAATCGATTAAAATAACTCCATGACTATCCCAAAAAACAGTCGCCATCACTTTCCCAGCCGAAAAAACAGTTTTTGCTTTTTTTGGAGCCGGTTCCCCCTTTGCAGTCCACTGTTTGGACTGTATTTTTGTTTCGGGCGTATAATGGTGTATCCAAGTTTCATCTACAGTAATTAATCGGCGCTAAAACTCGGATTTATTTCGCCTAAACTGCGCCAAAAGAGCGTTGGAAATATTCATTCGAACACGTTTTTGGTCTAACGTGAGCAAACGCGGCACCCAACGCGCGGACAGCTTTCTCATGCCTAAATGTTGATTTAATATGTGACAAACACGTTCTTTTGACATGTTCATAACCTCTGCTATCTCTCTCACTTTAATTCGGCGGTCGTCTAGCACCATTTGGTGAACTTTGTCGATGTTTTCGTCGGTAGTTGCAGATTTTGGACGTCCCGAACGTTCAACGTCTC
The DNA here is from genome assembly GCA_011009095.1 of Ignelater luminosus. Taxonomy (NCBI): domain Eukaryota; kingdom Metazoa; phylum Arthropoda; class Insecta; order Coleoptera; family Elateridae; genus Ignelater; species Ignelater luminosus. Next base: position 55,045 of record VTPC01007720.1, read on the forward strand.
CCAAGCTCTTACGGCCACGTTTAAATTCAGCAGCCCAAAATTTCACTGTGGTAAATGATGGTGCAGAGTCCCCATACACAGAATCCAACTCATCTTTTATTTGCAGAGGCGTATTGCCTTTCAAAAACAAATATTTAATGACAGCTCGATACTCGATTTTGTCCATTTTCACAAAATAACTCACATCAACTCACTCAAACGACTGTTACATAAAAACTGCGCGTCCAAAATGGCTGAAACTTTGGTGAGTAACTGTCAACAGATGAACAACAAAATTCAGTAGCTTTTATTTACGAGTGCTGCCATCTTCACGTTGAGGTCGGAAACTCTTCAGACCACCCTCGTAAAGAACTATATAAACATTTAGTAGCAGATTTTTGTTTTAACTGAATATTCATAACTCTAGTAATTTACACAGTTACTTAGATGGTTGTCTATACAAACTATAGAACAACAGTAGTTTAAATGAAATCACAATCCTGTATTACAAACAGTGGTTTGATTTTTTTTATATAATTTAACTTATCATGTAATGTCGCTTTATTTATTATGGCAATAAACGTTTTAAGTTCTAAACTGGATCTTCATTTCGCTTCAGAATTTAAACTTTTTTATTCTGAAGATTTACTTATTCCTCTAGCTATTACATTTTCAGTATATATATAGGTATACGCCAGTGTCTTTTATTACACGAACTAGTATACATACTACATACAATACAGAAAATGTAGTGCGCCAAAATGTCGTGCACAGCTGCTGTATTCACTCGTACGCGTACGTTACATAATAAAATCAAACTAATAATTTAATTAAATGTATTATTTTTATTATAATTAAATTATAATTAAAAAGGAAATTTTTGACCAAAAGTTATTATCAGCGGTTCCTATCATGCTTCAATTGTCAAATGCCTCTCAAGCAGTTCCGATACTAAAATTAATTTCCACTTTTTGTTTTATTAGTTTTTCTGTCTAATTACCTTTGTAATTCACAGTTTTCTAACTCTCGTTTCAATGTTACAATAATAATTAGGTTTCAGTACAAGTACAATTTGTAATTCTGACGGCTTCTAAAAAGCACGTTAATCATAATAATTCGTTGGCCCAATTTAGAGAAAACTGCAAAAAAGTAAGACGCAGAGACGACGACGCGACGGTTGAATTTCAGGGGAATGATTTAGTTTACGACAAATTTAGGTGTTCATTTACATAGTGAGTTAGCTTGAAATCAACATATCATAAATATACTACGAACAGAAAAGGAACTGAAAAAGGTTACAGAATGGAAATTGCATATCTGAAACGTACATCGAAGAAAATGTCTTGCAAGATCGGTAGTTGTTTCTTAATCATTTTTTGTCTCGGAAAGAAATAAAGCAATTTCTCCTTAAATAAAACTCTTTTAAAAATTCATTCGTTCTATACTTAGACGCAACATATCTATTTTACGATCTAATATTTATTTTATGACAGTAAAACCTTGGTTTGTCATCTAACAAATGTTATTTCATTCTGTTTTCCCTTTATTTCATGAATAAGTGCTAAGGTTTTTAATTTTTAATTGGAATAGCTAATTTTGATGTTTCTTAGCCTGCGAGTATTAAATTAACAAGGTGGTATAGTTTTTATTCCAGATTGTTTACGATTTAAAACGCTTCTTCCTTCTATAATGACTAACAAAATTAGTTATACAATACAAACACAATTTTTTAGTGTTTATTAGATTTGTTTCAACAAAGAGTTATCCTGCTACCAACTTAGGGAGGAGGTTAACGAAAAGATTGTATCGATTTTTTCAGTTTTCAGCTGTTTCAACAATAAACATTACTGAGGTCAGTGACATAATCCACCAAAACTTGGAAGTATTAGCAGAGATATTATTCCAACGAACAGTTTCACCACAATGTAAAAAAGTAGTGACGCGTTACGTATCGGGCAGTGAGATGTAAAGCAGTATGTATGTAACCAATTATGTTTCAGTGAAAATCAAACGTGCAAAATATGAAATTGACGATTTTAAATGTACGTACATGATTTAACATCATTATAAAAAACACGACAAAGATTACAGTACAGAACAGAATATACACATATGTATACCGAAGAGCATTTAAAAAAATAGACACAGGTAGGTTAGCATTTGAATTTTTAATATACATAAATGAGTAGTACGGATGATTCTCGATGAACGCTGACTGGTTGTTATAGTATGTAAGTGCTCATCAACGAGAATGCATCTATTTACACTATGGTTTCACTTGAAGTAGTGGGATACAGGGAAAATTTGTACGAAACGCGGTTTTTGCCATTGGGAGAACTTATAAGAATAAGACAAAGTAAGGTAATAAAATCGGACATACGTTGATATAAATTTTTTAGCTCAAAATGGTCTTCCATATTCCCACTTTTGATTTGGCGAAAATGTTATGGATCACCCACTAATATACCAGCATCAGTGTGGAATTGTCTTTGCTTTAACCGAAGACGGCATCTAAACTAGTCCGCCGAAGTTGATCAGTTTCAATAATATTAAATGAATTCTACTACACGGTTTGCGTTAAATATCTGGTGTTTAAAATAAATTGGCTCAGTTTACTTTTACCACTTTATTGTGCAAAAATTGAAAGTGATTTATGCAGACGTTGCGTCGCATGTGTAACCATAAGAATTTATTGATTTCGTAGAATTGTATCTCCTGGTTGTTAATATACATTCTTTAAATTTCATATCTTTATTTTTCAAAAAAGGGCTTACTATAGAGGTAGACATATAACGTGGGACACCCTGTATTCGTCGGAATACGAGTCGTGATTACTTTCATTTCTATCCAGCGTTTATATAGCAGAACTTTTCAAGTTTTAACTTTTTGCTTAGAATTCGTCTGCCTATATCACTTCCTAGGTCTTTATACTGGGTGGCCCAGAAGTCTGGAAACGGTTAAATATCTTGAGAAATACACTTTAGATTAGAAAGTTACAAAATACGTGTTTTCTTATTTTTAAAGATCTATTTAAAGATGACACGTGAAAACCAACCCCACCCTCACTTGGGGGTGGAGTGAGAGGTAGTTTTGAAAATTTAAATGGGAACCCCTAATTTTTGTATTTTTTAATTCTTATTGAAAATTGTTCATGGACATGAAAAACCACCCCCATCCCCGCTACCCTTACACGGAGATTGGGAGAATCAAAAAATACAAAAAAGTCTTTCCTGACGGACGCCTATTGAACCAAACAAACATTGGTTGGCTTAAAATAATGGTTCCCGCTCAAACTCTTCCATTCCGGTTTTTTTTGACCTGTATCCCTTATCTTTATCAGGGAGTAGGATGACAGCCCATGGTCTCTGCTAGGCTCGAGGGGGATCATTATTATTGTTATTGTGATAGGTTAGCGCAATTTAAAATGACAGTTATTCAGCAATAAAGAAATAAGAGTGGTCTTAGAACCGAACATTAAATTACCTCTGAATGGGAAACGATCATTTATATGCAGGATATGTGATCTTTACTTTAAAAAACATTTTACGGGAACTTATGCCAAATCAAAACAGAAAATTTTGAGATTCGTAGATGAATTCTTTATATAATCAAAGCTAGAGTGCATGTTACAACTGATCTTAATTTTCGCTCGCGTCTACATGGAATGGTAAAAAGGTAATAAGGGTATGGGTACATGGTCATATGCATATCGATGGCACAAATAAGTAAACTACCTGCCTAAACAAAAAGGTTGAAACACACGTCGCGGCCTTCAAAAAAATCAGACTAGAACAATTTGAAACTTTAAAAGTGTAAAATTCTTTGTCTAAATATGGGTGTACACCCGGTAACTTGATTTTATCGTCTTCTTGCCGTAATAGGAGAAACTACTCGTTAGTCAAGAAATGGGCTAAAGCAAGTAAGGGATGTAACAAAAAGGTGTGATGGTTGCTTCCCGGCAGTGACAGGTGGTGATTGCATGGGTAGCAGAATCGGATGTATTTGGACTACTAGGTAACGAATGCCGGTTTTGGTGTCGTTGGTGACGGTGTTTCCCAATGGCATTGTCAAAAGCAACTCAATCTTTTGATGTCATTGTACAAAGAACTTTTTTCCCGATGTTGCAATTCTAAGTGGTTACGTAACACACTGAACCTTGATGTTCTGGTCTTTTGGGGTGCAGTTAGTGCAGTGTAATAATGTGAAGGGGGATCTATGGCAATAGACTCGTAGCTAAGTCTCTTGAGACATACACAAAAAATTACGTGCTGCACGTGCCGATATCGTTTAGTCAGTGCTTCAACATATACAATGTCGTGCTGGTCTAAAATTGTGATCGATAGTTCATTTTCAACGAACTGTTTTGGAATCGTTACAGAATTTGCGAAATCTGTCTATCTGTCCGCATTTTTTTAAATTTGCAATTTTGATTTCAGATTTGGATTCTACATTAAAAAATAAAAACAACGTCGTGGCTTCGTTTTTTTTGATATCTCTTCGGGAACATGGTCAAAATGGCGACCGAAAGATAAATGTTTGCTTATTTTTGTGAACAGACCGTTGCCCGAATTCAGTAACAGAACAGAGTAATTGTGGTTATGCTCTGCATCCCCAGATGTTTGTTTCTGATTTTAGAAATCTCCTAGAAAAACTGCAAATTTATCAAACTATTGTTTTATCTTTCTTAGTCTTCTTCTCTTGTTTATTATCATTCCAACCTTCTGAATCTGAAATCAGCTTTTTTAAAACCCTTCTGTTGTCACCTGATCAAATGGAATTCCTGGAAACAATTTGGAAACTCCTGATGAAGAGGTATGCTATTGAAAACTGAATGTAGGAGTTATCAGTTTGGACTCGGTTTTGAGCTGCTGTCCTTTTCTAGTGGTCTGTGATTGTAAGCGCTGGATGATTCAAGAGCTACCTCTAAAAATGTCAATCAAATAGGACAACAGTCTAAGTAACTTCCACTAATCAGAACTGGTAGTAAAATCCAGGAAATTATGATTTGTTCATATCGACAAAAATTTAGGCAATATAGAAACTTTAGTGAATAAGAAAGAGAAAAAAAGCAACGATTTGACGAAAGGAACAGGATATATACTTGATATGATTTGGCTGAAGCTGAAAAAAATCGTCAAAATACTATAAATATTCAACGAAACATAAACTCATATGAATTATGTATTTTTTTGTCCACAAACTCTTTCATGCTGTTCATCAACAAAAATTAATTCAAAAGTGGTTCTAGTAACTCTCGACATGTGATTTTTAATTTGATAATAATGCAAAAAGGATTAACGAGGTTAGAAATAACTGACAAACTCGTAAAGCCAAAAAGAAAAATTAAACACCGATTAAATTAAACCGGAAGGTATGTTAGAAACTTCAGCATCGATTTTCTCAGTTAATTAATGCATTAAATAGGAACATGTGCCTGCCTTTTCGAAAACCGTTATTCTCTAACTATTCTCGGATGTCTTACTGACATTTTATTACCTCTTTTCTACATTACAAATGTTTTTCACTGTTTCTGGGTAATATTAACTTCTCTTGATTCGTTATGCCGTTTGGTGCTTTACATCTACTGAGTTGTATGTACACTCATTTAAATGCTTTTGTTGCATGTAGAAAATCTTTACGCTGAAGTAAACTACATTTGAAATATGGAAAATGTTTCATTATTTAGTTTTCACAGTATTTATAATGAATTAAAGTCTGCTATACACCCAAATATTTGCAAGACAATTGGAGCATTTGAGCAAATTTTAGAAAAGTTTTTTAGTGGAGCATGTAGTGAAGTTAAATTGTTCGAAAACGAATTTTTAACTTTGTAATTATATTATATGGCAGCAGATTTTACTTCAATTTTCTATGGCGCTTTTTCGCTTCGTTCGTAATAAATTTAATATATTTCAAAATGCTAAACTTAAAACTTTGTTATAACACATTTTTATAACTGTAGGCAATATTTCATGTTGATGTAGAGAGAGTTTATGTGAACTAAAAATCTATAAATGTTACATGAGGAAGGAAGAGTGACATAATTCAGGTAATTGATATTTATAGTGAACTAAAGAAAACTAAATATTCCTAACGACTCCACAGAAAATTGTTACTATCCAATATTTACGACTTCATTTAAGCATTGGTATTCCTAAAAATACAGCACTTGCTTGAAATAAGGAAAAATAGGTAAAGTTTGAATATTTCATTTTAGAAATTTGTTAGCAATATTATTTATCACGTTACCTAAATCCATCCATTTCTGTCTTTTTTAATTTTTCAATGCTAGCTCTTAAAAACTCATTTCAGTCATTTCTATAACTTGTGATGATGTAGTGTCACGCAGCCAACAGTCAACGTTTTATTATGAAAGGTGAGGCTTCCAGAAAAAGATGAATTTGCTCATTTATTAATGCAATTTTGCAAGCTTTCATGATTATAAATTAAAAATCACAATAAAATTTTATAAATGTATTGTCATGTTTTTTAATGATCCATTAATAAATTATAAAGAAATTTAAAGAATAAAATCATGTCAACTTCTTGAGAATTTTATTTTCTTGATATTATCATTTTACTTATTTAAGATTAAGTTGCCTGATAAGAAACCTTTTGAATGTTGATATTTATTGCAACGTTTGGCTAATCTTATAAACGATATTCAGCTGTAATCAAAGGAATATACCGAGTATACGTATATGCGTACAGTCCTGTGGAAGCTTTCTGGACAGTTCCTAAACTTTTTCAAGTAGAGAACTGGCTATATTTAATAACAACAACAATTTTCCAAATTTTTTAGATTTGTAAGGCAGAAAGCTGAACGCACGATTTATTATTCTCAAAAGATGTCCCTTTTTATGTGTACTAGTAGTAAAATGAGCTATTCTTAGGATTTTAATTGTTGGATCGATTAACACTGAAAGTTTTACTCTCCGACCGTGCTATGGTCTTTTCTTCAGATTGCTGAATTGAGACCACTGCAGTTGATAAAAAGTACTCCAGGAATCTTTTTTGAAGATTGGGATACTCCAAACTCTAAAGGTTGTTCTTAAGGATTAATCAGTACAACTATGATCTAATTTATTAACATCCAAACCAATGATATTGCAATATAATTTATTCTACAGGAAAGCAGTAAAACTTTTAAAACATCCTCCTAGCTAGTGCAATTACAAATCATGTAGAAGCGGCAGAGGTACTTACGATATGTCATTCATTGATATTAGAAAGTATATTGGACACCCTGATGTTTTCCTTTGGTTGCTAGTAGACCAGAAAGCGAGACTTAGACTGTTTTTAAAAGAGCATGAAGCTGTTTTATATAGAAGTATAGTTAAAGTGGGGCTGCGTGATGGTTTACAAAACACGATGCGCTTGCAAGGGAGCATAGGGGAGGGTCATCTAGTGACTAATTATCTACTAATCAAAATTACAAAACATTGTAACCTTAGTAAATAATATTACTTACCCTCATTGTTTTTTTAATAGTTACTATCTGAGAGTATTTACTTGATTTTCAAGGAATCCTATGTTTACAATACTTTTCATAAACTTTGTTCTCTTTTTCCCCTTTTAATTCGTTATTGGGTACTGAATTCTGAATCTAACTTTGTTAGCGTGAAGTCTGAAATTATAAAGATAACTTTTACAGACTTAGCTTTTATCTTGTTCACGGCATAATAAAAGACAATTACCAGGTCAAAACCGCGTTAACTTCATTTCAACTTCAGGAACTTCATAAACCGCATTTAGTACAAATGGAACATTTAAAACCTTCGTTGTAGTTGGTAAATAACTTTGAATTCTCCATAACTAAAATAAACTGAACTTATTTGAATATTTTTTGCGGTTTGGTCAATGTACATACGTTTCATGTTTCCAACACCGGATTCCGAAATATGAAATCAGAATTAACTTTACATTTAGAGGGTCAGACTAGAGAAGGTCAATAGAAGGAAATTCCCACTAAAGTTCTGGAGTTTCGTGTCCCATATAAATGGAAGTTTTAGAATTACGACACCGACTTTCTTTTTTTATTACTAAAAAAAGTTGCGTAAAAATTTTTCTGTGTTAGTTACTTACAAAATATAGCGTCATCAATGTTGAATGCAATGTTTATTACATCAACTTAATAATATACTAATGATAGCTTTAAATACCTTTCGTGTTGTAGTGGCAACCCATTTTGCTAGTATTTTTTTTAGTAGAGATAGAGGTATGAAAGGATAGCTTATAAGTTGGTCCCAAAATAACAATAAGCAAAAATAAAACGAACAGAAATATTCCAGTATACTACAAAACCACGATAATTAGTTAGTCCTTTTATAGCAAT
>VTPC01007724.1:0-16801 GCA_011009095.1 Ignelater luminosus
GGCATCCCCCGTTCCAAACAGCTCGATGTCCGCTTTTCCCGATTCACAGACGACACGACCCTGTGGGTGACATCTTGAAGCTTTCCCTTCTGATCCTGTTGAATATATAAAAGGAAAGATGCACCAAGCCGTAGAGAGTTTCTCTACCGTACTACTTCCTTTGCCTATTGTATTAAATTGAAAACGGCCCTTGAAAGGTTCAATTCAAATCATTTGCCAAACCCCTACACCCATTATCTATATCAATAATAGTTCTCTCCCCAGATATTTCCTGTCTGTTTTTCACCAACTGGCCCGAGTGCCCTGAGTTGCCGCTTCGTCCGGATACCAAGCCTAACATCTCAAAACCGGCAGCGAGACGTATCTACATGACGAAAGGCCCGTATAATTGCGCCGGACGAGGCGTCCAGCTCCTTTGCTGAAAACCTCGCATCCTTATAAGCCCCATGGCTCCCTTATTACTCTGGTTCGCTGACTAGATAGACAGTCCATGGCAGGTTTGAGTTCTATAGATTAATTTATCGATTAATGAAGATGGGGTTAGGTAAAAGATGCAAGTTGGACATTTCAGCGGCCTATTTATGTGCCTATTTCTAATGTTAAATGTGCGTTGGTGTTTTTAGTTTATCTATCTTTTTAGCAAAACGTTTCAATTCCTCCCACCATTCCTTCGTTTTGCTTAGCTCACCTACTTCATCTATATTTTGTGGCCACCTATACCCTATTTTAATTAAATTTTTATTTCCTATTTCTCTAGCTTGCCTCTCTAATCGACATTTAAACAAAACGTGTTCTGCATTATCTTTTCCCTCTCCGCATGCACATCCTATTTCGTTGTCATTTAATTTACCTGTTTTGACTAAATAAGATTTAAAGTTCCCATGTCCTGTAAGCAGCTGTACTACGTCTTTATCTAGTTTCCCCATTTTTGTCCGTATTTCATTATTTTGAATAAATTTTTGTGTTAATCTACCTGTAGTCGCTCCATTCCATCTAGTATTCCAAATTTCTTTTAAATTTTGTCTAATAAGTTATACCCAGACAGCCAGATTTAATCCCGACGACGCACGTTCGCCTGAAACCGTGGGGCTCGCGTCTCCAGCTTTCGCCACCCGTCAAGTACATTGGCATCACTTTCATCCCCACGCTGAGATGAAGCGCTGCCTATGTACTGTGCATTATCGCAGCGGCTTACTCTCTAGACTCTGCGGCGGTATTTCAGACTGCCACCCCTAGATGTTGCTGCACATACAAAAATTTCATCAGACCTGTGATCGGCTACCGAGTCAGTCTTCGCCTCCGCACCTCTATATGCGATCAAAAGAGCCATCTGTGGGGGGATTTTCCGCCTGGAGAAAGTCTGTAACAAAGCGGGAATTCCCTCTGTAGATGCGAGGCTTGAATTCATGAAGGGTCGCTACGTGAGCAGGGCGGTTGAAGAAAACAAAGAGTACGTTCTTAACATTCTTAGAATCTCCCTCACAAAAAATGCAAAAAAAGCGCAAACATCCGACTTCTGTCATGATAGGACTTGCCGAGAACCTCACTTCTGGGTTGGTGGACGTACTTATCGACACGCTACTTATCTAAAAATAAGAGCCCATCCACTGTCTTCCATGAAATTGCCGAGCGACGTAGATAACGTCTCTCGCACTACGATCGCATTCGGGAGGTTCAGGGCATCCCTGGACCGATTGTTCTCACTAGGGTGTTACCGTGGTTTCTCTAGTGGTCAAGGCGAATGTCGGAACAGTATCTTTCACAAACCTACCACCACACACGAACGGAGTACATCACAAAACTACACACCTTATCACTACAGCACCATCACAAGACAAGCCTCATACTTATAAAAAAGGTAAGATACTTGTTTCGAATTAATATTAATAATTTTAATTTCTTTATTAAACTGTCAGAGACGTCCCGAGAGATACAAAACCTTGCACGAATTTTGTTGGAATCCGTGAAGTCGTAAAATCTTTGAGGACTTCAAAATTGGAGATTCTTCGGTTACTCAATATTGAAACTTTTTATTGGGGTTGTACCCCTGAATAAATTGGCATTTGTACACTGACAATTACTTGCATTTGGTCTCCAATTACACCTTGAACAACTTTGTGATGAGCAATCAAAATCTTTGTAATAATTACAATTGCAAGTACAGGCCAGTTAATGGTTTGTCAAGTAAACAGTGAATATAATAAGCTCATTTTTGTACTTTTTATTTAGTTATTTATCAGTTTGAATAACTTGAATCAGTTTAAACTGATCATTTAAATTGGTGAACTAATTACTTGATGTTTTTAATCACTACAATACTAATCATTGAACTAGCCCAGTATTGTTCGGGTTAGACAGATGCTTAAGGTAACGACTGAATAAATTAAAACCAAATATTCAAAAAAGTGTTTTGAATTTCCAAAAGAAATGCTGGAGAGAAGAGATAATTTTATGATTGAAAAAAGAATTTTATATCAAGTAAACCCCAGGATAGAAGAAATTGTATTAATCAAGATTTATCTTTTTAAGCTCAATATTAAAATAAAGCTGTTTGTTACATCAGTATGCGTATATTGCCTCGATTCCTGACTCATGCCCAAAGCTTCCAACTAGAGCTTACTCAGGTTAGTATATTAGTGTTAATTATAACAGTATGGAAAAGTCGTTTCATGTGTGGTAGAATCTCAACTTAAAATGTACTGGAAGATCCATGCAGATCAAATTATGAAACATTTGAATCAGTTTTAGTAAATATCAATTCTAGTTAAAATATTCAAAACCATAATCGTTAATTGGCAATAGCTCAGCAACCATAAAGTAAATATTAAAGAAAATAAAATTAATTTGTTGCTTTGCATGCTCGTTTATTTATTTGTTTCATGTAATGTTATACTGGTAGGTTTCTATTTCAGTTAGGGAACATGTAGGGTATTGTAATTTGATAGTGACTAGTTGATGAGAATTTGTGTATGTAAATAAAAAAAATAAATTACGAGGCGATTCGGTTTCTGAATTTACCTTTTAATTAAAAATCAAGTGGCGCTCTTGTAAACTTATTCATTGAGTTGAATACGATTTTTTTTAATTTTTGATAAAACGCATATTTTGAATCTTATCGAACTGAACATCCTGCAGAATAACAAAAGTGTCTTAATAAAGGTTTTCTATTAATTTTTTTTGCAGACTGCTTTGAACAAAGTTTTTAAGAGAGATCTAGTTATTTCTATCGAATAAATATAATCACGAATTTTCATTCTGATTCGTAGGAAAAACTGTATAACCCTAGACAAAAGACAGACAAGATTTAAAAAGATGTAACAATGAAGCCACCTTTCCACAGCAAGCACTTTATTTAAAAAACTCATTTTGGTCCAACATAATTAAACCTAGTTATCACCACAAAGAAAAACTAACCATTACCCTCAAACTTCAACCTTTCTTTAGGTTAAAAAAGTTAAACTTCTCTTTAAATTCACGTAAATTAAAGTTTCCCTAAAAGTACATTAAGGTGCTGCTGGAAATCAACAGTGTCTACAAGTTTATGGCCCGAGATACAGTACACGATAAAATCGCATCATGGCACATCTTCCACGCCCTTTACCCCATTTTAGTGCAGCTACGTGAAAATTTCTTACGTAATCAGCAATAAATTTTAAGTAATTATGTTCCCTTTCTACGTTCTCATTTTACTGATGGATTCCATTTGTAAATAAATGCAATTTATTACCTAAGAAATCGTACCTTTATACTGCTAAACATTCAGGTTTAATTAGGTTCTGCTGTAAAATAGTGCGTTGATACGCCTTTTTTACACGATTCGTTTAGAAAATTAAAACTAAAATAAATCATTGGAAAGATTTAATTAAAATAATTCGTTGAAAAGTGTCTAGCTATAATATTTAGATTCGTTTTTACTATTTCCTGAAAGCTTTTCGTTTATTTTTAAAAGATCAAAGATTAATTGCTTTCGTTGAATATAAAGACTACCCACGAAGCAACAAGTATCTCACAATATGTCAGAAGAAATTTCTTATTGTTCGTCGTAATATTTGAAAGAATTGGAAAAAAAAGAAAATGGAAATACATGAAGACATCACAAAAGTATTCTAGACATTCACTAGACATTGATATAAAATGTTTTCTTTGATGTTCTATTTTTAGTCATCATTCTTCAACGAGTAGTCGATACACACAGAATGCGTAGGTAGAAGAAAATCAATATCTTTTCCTACACACATGTAGGACTTTAAACTTAAACTAAGTCAAACTTCCGTCAAAATTAATCATAACGGTTACATACCGTGAAAATCTTTCAGTATTCCAGCAAATTAAACAAAGAAGTTCTAAACGGAGGCTTAATAATTCATTAACTGGAAGATGGAAGTAATTTCCAAAAGAAGAGTTTTATAACCTAAATTATTAAAAGTCCTTTGTTTTAGAGTTTTGGTATAATGTTACATGTTCTTTGACCTTTTGACTTTTCGCACAATTTAAAAGCAACTACTTGTAATAGGGTATAAAGTTATAATAAAGGGTCTAAATTTTATGAAAGATATAAAGATAAAAAAAGAAGTTAATATCCACGTAAATTTCAAAGATAAAGGTTAACACTTTATTTTTCAACCACAAATTTGACTGCTCACGATAAAATGAAAACAATAAAAATCACAAATGGGATAGGAGGAAATAAGGAAAAAAGAGAAATTCCTTAACTGCAAAACCATCAAGCCAATCTGATTTTAGGTTAATAAAATTGATATCAAAATGATGTATATATTTTATTTACTGTCAACATGTTTCGTGTAAATAAAGTTATTTTATGGTGTTATGTCTTTAATTTTGATTAACGATCTGTTTAATTGTCAAATAAAGATTTAATTAAAAGGGAAAAATGTAAGCTATTAAATGTTGCACATTTATTCAGATGGATAGGCAACACACATTACGTTTATAATTTGTTCTTCCTTTTTTTTGTTTTTATATCGACATTCATTTTTAAAGCGTAATACAAAACGCTTCAAAACAGTTTTATTTCTTTATCATGCTGTGGCTTGTTACTTTAAGTTACACTGGGTATCAGAATTGATACTCTAAATCAGCGTTTCCCAAATGGTGGGTCGCGACCCGGTACCGGGTCACTAAAAAAAAAAATGCCAGGTCGCCTCGCGCAGTAGCGAAAGACGCGACCGCGCATTTCCATTATTCGGAGCGCTCTGAGAAGAGTGAAGCCGTTATGGCAAAGAATTCAAGTAGCAATTTAGATTACATACTATTAGAATTTCTTTTGGAAACAATAAAACACGTAACAGTTGTGTTAAATGCGGGCGACCCTTGGCATTGTAGCAGGTAGGCGATTTCGTAAATGTAAACAGACTCGCAGTGCTGACCGTGGAATTTTGATCTGTAGGTCGACCGTTGTATGTTGATGAATCGTGAAGATCTTGAAGTCTCTTGAATGTTGCGGGATGAAAGTTGCAAGATGTGTGTCGAAGATGTATTTGTTGTCTGTTATGCAATACCGACCCCTGCTTTTATATTCTTCGCCCTGACCCACATAACGTTGGCCTAATTAACAAACCACGTAACTCACATTTCCCACTTTTTACAGGAAGAACAAAAAACTGATTTATTCGACAGTGAATAGATAAATTACTATTGTTTATTCTTAACAATAAAGTTTAAAGTATTCTGAGATGTATATAAGCCATATTGTTATATAATTAAACATATTAATAACTACAATGGAGTTACCAGGTTAGAAATAGCTACGTTAAGGAGTTACACGGTATGTGTATAGAAGATACGTGGTTTGAAAAATTTAAATTTGGAGTTAAGTGGTCTGACAATGAGTATAAGGTTTTAAATAAAATACTAGAAAATGGAATAATGAGATAATTACGGTATATTATATTTGAAAACATATAAAAATGTCAAATAAAACAAAATGTTAGTAAAAATACATGTAACGATGGTAATTTTGACCTTTTCATGGATTGAAGCAGTCCGTTAAAATGGCAACTCGTCATAAAAAGAGTGGTAGTCCCTTAGTATTGTACTTTTCAATTCTTGCAGATGGTTGTACTTTGCTTCCGTTGTTTTCAACCTTCTGTCGTACAAATTTGGAAAATTTGCTTCACGAAATGCTTGCATTTTGTCTATAGGATGGCTTAATGATGGTTTTGGATCCTGTCTTTTTCGTCTGGATTTTCTTGAAGCTTCTTCCGATTGTTTCGCGTTATCCTTGCAAACAGGTAATAGTTTGAACTTATCTTCAAAATTTAGTTTGTAATAAATTTTTCCGTCGTCAGAATACTTCAAACAGCGGATGTCAGTAACTTTGGCGTCACCTTTCTTCAATCCAGGACGGATCGACTTGTACATTGTGGGGTTTGCATAGTTTTTGAAGAATAAATGTTCTAAATAAGTAACCTTATAAGGTGTAAGATGATTTCTAGCATTTTTGCATATCTCTACATAATCAGCTGGCACATGAACTTCTCTCTGTTTTAGATACCGCTCTATGGTGGAGTGCATAGAGTCACACTCCATTTGAGTGTGACCTTTTTCCAGATATTTGCTTTCGATACAGATCTTGTACTTAACAGCTAAATGTAACAGGGCATTGCTCAAAATAGAACTTCTGTTTTGATAGTTACAGCCGTCACTGAAAATTATTATTTTCTTTGCATTGTTGCGAAGCGGTAACTGGGATTGAATGAAATGACTTACAATGCTTGCAAACTCATTTGCAGTTAGTTCGCCTTCTGTTTCATTCCACAGGTAGCAAAATCCATCTTTTGTCTTTAGATCATAGATACAAAGGTTGTGGACCGAAAGTTTCCTCCTGTAATATATGCCTGAAGCATTTGATTTAGGACACAATAACAGGCTCTGAAGATCCACCGTGTAAACATGCTCTTCATTTCTTTTATCGTTGTCTTTTTCTTGCCTAGCAGCGGTTTTCTTCTTTGAATGATCCTTGTATTCTTCACTAGTAGTGTGTTTTAGCTTGTATGCTCTACATATATCACATTGATCTTTCTTCGGTCTGTATAAAGACAAATTCAGATCTTCAAACGTTTTGTGGAATGTACAGGAAGACAGTGGCCTGCATTTTTTTCCTTGCACCAATTGTCAGTATAAACCTTGAACAACTGAGACTTTGACGTCCAACAAGGCTCCAAATAGAGTTTTTGAGAAGATGCCCGACAATAATGTGATTCTACATTTGGCAATGCCAATAAAAACTCTTTTAATAAATTTAATCTTTCATTTAAATTCCGTTGTCTTGTAATCTTCTTTGGTTGTCTTTTATTTTCAGTTCTCTTGTCGGTTTCGTCTTTTTCTTCCAACTCTATATGATCTTCTCCTCCGTCTTCTAACCACTTGTTGACCATTCATTCTCCTATCCCTAAAATTGCCAGTAATGTCTTTTTGCATACTTTGACCTTTGTTGAATTATTTACACATAAATAGAATTTAAAAGAAAATTTTCGGCGTAAAGTTTTTTCAATTTTCCTATCCCGAGATCTTTGGGTAAAATTTACATCTGTCATAGTTTTTAGGAAAATCTTTCTTTCCTTCCAGCTCAACTTCCAAAAATCATTGAACATCTTTTGTCTTTCCGTTTCTGTCAATGTCTTGCAATGAAAGGTTTTACTTTTACATTTGCAAGTAATTTCTTTCATCGTTCTCTTAGGCCTACTGACAAATCCCGTGACTTTTCCATCTATAACCTTTCTCCCTTTGTATTCTTTACCTTGTTCACGTAAGATCTTTCCTTTTTTAACTTCCCAACCATCTTCTGTTACTTGATGTCGTTTCCTTCTTCTGGGTTTCAGAATATCTTGACTTATATCTTCATCAAGATTTTCAGCTTCTTCAATTGCCTCAAGTGGTTCTGTGTTATTAAAACTGTTATTTTCTTTTGTTTCTATTGTAATTATATTCAAGTCATTTATATCAGCTGTTTCTACGTCAATAGTCGTACTGATTTGATGATTAGTTCTGCCATTTTATTATCCCACAGAACTCTAGGTTCTGGTAATTGATTTTTCTCATTGTAAACTTCAGCTACCACAATTATTTCTTGTCTACTGTTTACCTCTTGACTTAACTCCGTTGCATCCTTTGTTCCCTTGTCACATGGTTCTGAGATAAACTCATTAGATTTTTCTGCTTGACAGTAAACACTTTCACGTATTAAACTATAATCAAGGTCTGTATGCGTCAGTATGTTACAATCATAATGTAATTCTTTAACAGCACTAAGTGCTTCAGTATCTGAAAAGTTTAGGTTTATAGGGAGACTTCCCAAAGTTATATCTTGACTTATATCAAAATTTCCAGCTTCTTCCTTTTCCTCCACTAATTGTGTGTTATTAACATGTTTGTTATTATTTTCAGTCTCTAATATTATTAGATTATTTAAGTCATTTACAGCAGCTGTTTGATTTTGAGTTTCAGATTCAGGAAATATTTGAATTAAGTTGCAATTTTCATCAATCATGAACGTGTCTGCTGTAGAAATAATATCATCAACAATGACATCTTCCTTGTCAATCTTTGAAGGTGAATTAGTACAGTCAGTACAATCTTGGTTCTTGACCGGCGGCGAAAGCAAACATCCACCATTTCCCTTGTCAGATTGTGCAATTATTGCTAGTTGTAGTATTTTTTTTGTTCTCGAAGACATTTTTGAACTGAAAAGTAACAAAAACGTAATTAGTGGTCAGTTTAATAAAACGAATACAGACCACTTAACTCCTGCAATGTCTTTCATTCAAAACCTTTAATTGTAGATAAACCCCGTATCTACCGTTCCATATTGAAATAAAACCTCGTAACTTCATAAAGAACAGATTAGCACACAACGTAACTCCATCTGAGTTTAGTAGAAGTACACAAACAATAATGTTTTTCTGCTAGTAAATCCTTATAAAACTTATAAATTACCTGAATTTAAACTAAACCTAGTAAAGTACAATTTTAATTAAACTATTTTAAAAGTAAACGTTGATAGAATGAAAACGTGTAAGTTTTCAAAAATTGCAAACTAACCTAAAACTTTGTTTTGTTAACAAAACACGTAAATCACATATCCTTTTCAAACAGATTAGTTTTCAACTTAAAATTTTATATTCATTATAATTTTATGCTAAAATAATATTGTATTGCATTACCAACCTTCAAACACGTGCCATATAGCCTCCAAACAATAAAAAAATGTAATCACAGATAAATCCAAACATTGCACAGACAGCACACTTTTGCATTACAACAGGCTGCCCCTGCTAGGAGTTACTTGGTTTACAATAACGAAATTCCCTCCTAAAAATATACGTGGTTTGTTTTTCCCTTTTGTTCGATGATTTAAATTTTTTGGAGTTATGAGGTTTGGTGAAGTTGTGCAGGAACCATAAACGAATGCAATAGCATGAAAATTTCAAAATCGTATTTTTTGGAGTTACGTGGTTTGTTAATTAGGACAACGATATGGCGAAAATTATGCCAACTGGGAGCGGCGATGGATCATCAATTACGAGGTAGGATTGGCCATTTGTGTTCTTGCATCTCGTGCTTTGGTAACACAGTCAGTTTGAGCTTAGTGTATAGCCAGAGAATGCGTATTTTGTGTATACCGATAACGTTTAATTCGACAATGGATAAGTAGGTAATAAAGCAAAGTGCGAGTTCTAAACGTGGCGCAAATAACATAGACACTCGACTAATCTGCAGCCGGTTACAAGTTCTGAGAGCGGAACTAACAGACAATCGAGTAATGTCCAACCAGATCCAGGCACAAGTGGTACTCAAGAATGCCCGATCGACGCAGAATTTACTACTTTCACAAAAAAGAAGAAGCAGTTCTCGACCCGACAATATTCTGAAGATTACTTAAAATTCGGTTTTATCAAGGGCGCTGAAGACAAGCCATTATGTGTTATTTGTTATGCGGCACTTTCAAATGAGGCCATGAAACCTTCAAAGTTGAAGAGGCATTTAGAACTGAAACACTTGGAATACAGTGGTAAGCCAATAGATTTCTTTATAAATAAAAAGAAAGAATTAATAGCTACCAAAAAGACAATGTGTTCGAATTTTTCTCTGGGCGCTCAATCTAAATTAATTGCTGAAACCGGTTATCCCTACACAACTGCTGAGAAATTAATAGTTCCAGCAACGAAAATAGTAGCATCTCAAATATGTGATAAAAAAACAGCAAACCAAGTAAATTCACTGGCTCTATTAAATAACACAGTGAAGCGTAGGATTGTGGAGACGGCAAATAATATCGAAGAAACTGTCGTAGGTCACTTAAAACAATGTAATTGTTTTTTCTTGCAAATTGACGAAAGCACAGAAATATCGGATAATGCCAATCTAATGTATTTTGTAAGATACGATTTTTCCGAGGATTAAAACCGTAGCTCCAAACTGTATATGGGTACATTGTAGCATCCATAGAAAGGCATTGGCCATGAAGAAAATGCCATTGCTTTTAACTGTAACTATGCAACAGTGTATAAAATTTATAAACTTTATAAAACCTCGTCCACTAAACTCAAGAATATTCTCTGCTTTGTGTGAAGAAATGGGAAAAGATCATAAACATCTTCTTTTACACTGCGAAGTGCGGTGGCTATCAAGAGGAAACGTTTTAAAGACTTATCAAACTGAAAGAAGAAGTTTTAATATTTTTAGAATATCCCTCGATGTCTAGGGATGTAATATTTCATTTCAAAGATAGTTTTCTTGATGTCATGTGGTTAATCAAGGTAGCCTATCTTTGTGATATTTATGATTTCTTGAACAATTTGAATCTGACATTACAAGGCATTAATGTAACAGTATTTCAAGTGCAAGAGAAGGTAGAATCTGCAACAAAAAAGCTCAATCTGTGGTCACATCGTGTGGAAGCAGGAAATTAAAAAGCTTTCACAAAGCTAACAGAACTACAAAAAGAATATAACATGAGCACATTGCCACGTGAGATTTCTGCTGCTGTGAAGGACCATCTGCTAGGACTGGAGTCGAATCTGAAGGAATATTTCCCCCGCCCCATCCACAGTAACAAAGCATGGATAAGGAATCCATTTACAATGAACGTAGATTCCAAGATAGAACTTCCGGATTTAGATATTGAGTGTATAATTGAACTGTTGTGTGACACGGTACTCAAAGACAAATTTGATAAAATACCACTGATGGATTTTTGGCTGTCTTGTCGTCAGGAATACCCAGTTTTAGCAAAAAAAGCGATAGTTTTTAATGCCTTTTGTTACGACCTATATGTGTGAGGTAGGGTTTTCAATACTGGTTTTCCTCAAAAATAAATATAGAAACCGATTAGAAGTCGAACCGATCTTGAGGATGAAGTTAACATCTTTTCCTCCAAATCTGGAATTTTTAGTTGACAACAAACAGTTGCACACTGCTCAGTAATAAATTATTTGGTTTTCATTTGATTTTATTAAACATTTGTAAGAGTTGATATTTTTTTATTAAAATATTATAAAACCAACTATAATAGACATATAAACTTGTTTTATTTTACTCATACGCCAAAATACGCAAATAAGTTTTTAGTGGGTCACGAAAGAGAAGCATCAAAATAACTGGGCCACGAAAAAAAAAGTTTGGGAAACGCTGCTCTAAATAAAATGAAACTAAAACTTAGCGTTGATTATGTGTCAAGCTGGCTCTAATTTAAAACCTGGTTTCTTAGACATTTTAAAACTACAAAAAAACTTTAATTCGGAATGATCAATTTAAACTGATTCAAGTTATTCAAACTTCTAAATAACTAAATGTCAAATACAAAAACGAACTTATAAAATCACCTAACCGGTATGTAAACTCATTGCAAATGTTTTATTCTCAGGAAGTGAAAATAGACAACACATTTTACAGTTTTGGTAAAAGAAATGAAATACGTTCATAAATATAACTTGGTTACTGGTATTAAGAAATCTATCTTAGCAGGTAACGTGCTTACAACTACCTGTCCCACAACAAAAGATTAAATAAACAAAAAATATAATACTGTAAATGTTAATATTTTGTGTTCCTCTGCAGACAGATTTGAAAAACAATCCAGTTTGTAATTTTCAAAAACAATCTATTTATTTCTTTACTTATGTAATTGTTTGAATTAATTCTCGAGCAGCTCCCAGCATTGAAATAAAACACATGTATGATGTAATAGAACTTTACTTAACTTTTCTTGTACATGCGTTGAACGTGGTTACTGGTTGCTAACTGACAAAAAAAGACGCTTGGGGTGCAACGCTACCCTCTGCCGGTGCGGTAAGTATGGGAATTACAGAATACAAAAAAAAACGGTTTAACAGTAGTCATAATTTCAACATGCCTTACATATAATATGTCGGAAAATTCCAATTTAAGTATGCATCAAAAGTTTGAATTTTCGACGTTATATTTATAAGCGTAAGTGTTGTATTGCAGTGAATCGAATAGTACATGCTAGCTTGACGAAAGTCGTGTCTGAATAATAATACTAATAATAATAATAATATGTAATGTTATTTTCAAATTCGCACTAAATCCGCCCCTGTCTTTTAATTTCGTTTAGGTATTTGTTTTCCTGACGCGTAATATTTGAATTATTTCATTCTATAAACGAATGCTTGTTACAATGTTATTCTAAAGAATTGATAACTTTGTGGTCTCGACTTATGGGCTCCGGTAGACGTGCCTTTTGCTATTTTCCAATATAAAATTCCTGGAATCTTAGTCGCAAAAACTGGAGTTACACAGTCTTGATTGAGTCAGGTTTAAGCTGGTAAATCTACGAAGTGGAATTTTCCATTGGCGCATAAGACTTTCAGCATTTTTAACCTGTTAGGGTGTGCATCTGACTTTGCAACCCCAATCCAGTAAGTACACATTGCGCAACAGGAGACGCAGAGAGGATAGGCAGTACGTTGGTAGCTGCGGTAGCTGCGTACTCGAATCGACATACGGGGATAATTTCGGCGTCACCCCTACAAATCCTAAATGGTTACAAACCGAATTCGATTTAAGCGGCTCTCTTAGCAAAAAAGAGATCGGACTCGAGAAGTTCTATTTCGTCGGGTCTTTGTCGTGTTATTCCCGGAAGAAAGCCGGTTCGTTTACCAAAAAGCGATGCTTTGGAAGATTTGTTATTGTGGGAAGCGTTTTCGCTTCAATTAAAGTTACGCTGGCATTTCCAGGAAATAAAACTTGTAGAGGGTAGAAACGCAACAATTTTGGTTCCATTGGTGCAACGTTAAAGGGTCTGTCAAGAACAGAAACTTCCCGCCCCGTAAGTTAAGTAAATTTAAAGAGCGTTTGAGACTCAAAGTAGTTTTAGTTTTTTTTTAAAAGTTTGTGTATAAAAACTTGGATTTTGTTCTTGTGCTTTTTGGTCAACGTCAATAAAAGTGATTGTTCTTTGGAACCTAAGTTTCCTTGAACATTGGTTAGACCCGGCTAGAACGTGGAATTTTGCGTCGAATACCACTTGGATGAGCTGCTGTCGCTGGGAATCAGAGACCTACACATACCGTCTGGAAGAAAGAATTCATTTATCCAATTATAATATTCACGATCAATATTTTTAACTAATTTGTAACAGGAACGTTCCCAGGTAATTATAGCTGGTGTTTGTTAAATTGTTGCTATTGTCAAGTTTATCTTATTTTAATTAATTTAATATTTGAATTTTGATCTTTTGTTCCATATTTTGAAATTTTAACGTAACAGAATCTTTTCTTTTTGTTTATTGTAGTAACTTGTTTTTATTGTTATTTTCTCATTATTTGTTTATCAACTTTGTTCTCCAGTGAAGAAATTACTTCATACCTTTTATTGATATTCTTTCGTAGTGTTATTTTGTTTTTTTATATTCTTGTTTATGTGTGTTTAACTTTTTTTTTTATTATTGCTTTAATAAATGTAAGAAAGGTCGATTATTTACATTTTGTTTTCTTTGTAAGTGGATCTCTGGTCCAGATAAGTAGAGTTAATTTCGTTACTTTGTTCGTTTGGCTATTAAAAAGCACGGTGGTGCTTAGTCTAAATTTCAATTAAAGGTCAGATACCTTTGTTCAAGAGAAAAGTAAATATTAAATTGGTATTTCTTTCTTGTTTCTTTTTTTTAAAAAAAGAAGGAAGTCTTCAGAGGACTTCCTTGTCAAGATTAATTAAGACAGGTTTTTTTTGTGTTGAGTCTCAATCGTGAAACGTTGAAGCGAGTTTTAATAAAGCTTCCACGAGGTAAGTTACACACAGGGTGAGGTTTCGCAAGAAGCCTATATACAGGGTGTCGGATTCACGAGTAGTCGCGTGAACGACCATCAGAACCCTTCGATCTACCACTGCTGGCGCCCTCTTTTGTGAACATCTGTTAGTTTAATAAGAGTTTTGGAAGCCGGTGAGCTTCTCTTTGTGTGAGATTAGGTAAGAGAATCCACCCCATCTGCAGCATGAGCTACGGGATTTAACATCTACCATTGGTCTGGACGGGACTTGTGCATACTTTTGAGCATCTTCCCGTTACAAATAGTCTTTAATTAGCATTGCTATTTGCATACATATCAACACAGACAAAACAGATATAAATATAGATAGATAATAAAGATTAAATATATAATATAGGAACACATAAACACATAAAACAAATGTAGTGCAGTACACCTTAAAACATGTTCAATTAATAAAATATATATTATATGCATAAATAGATGTAAATATAAAATTAGATGTAAATTAATAAAATCTTGTAAATATAATAACACTTGGAATCTTAGTACATTAAACATTAAAGACGTAGCACTTAAAACATATCCCAGTCTATGTTTTTGTTGTCATTTCTAAACTGTTTAACATTGGGTGCATTTCGTGTGGCATCTGGCAACCTATTAAATATATGAATTTCTTTTTCAAAAATTGATTCACACGTAATTTTGTTGCTAACATATGCTATTCGATGTTCTGTAGCCGTTTTAGTTTCGTACTGATGTATTTCATTATTTTGTATAAAAACATCACTGAAATATGTCGGTCCTGTTTTTTAATAACTTTATAAATAACAATCAGAAGATTTTGAATAATTCTTCGTCGCACCGGTACAAAATTCAAAGTAGTATGTAAGTATTCTATTGTGGTATATCTATTAGACCTTGTAATGACACGCATTCCGCGATTTTGTAGCCTTTGCAGTCTCTGTAGTTGAGTCTCGCCCACCATAAAAAAGGCAGAGCTACAATAATCGAAATGCGGTTGTACGATGGTATTATAAATTGTTGTAGTAGTCCAGCAAGATAAATTTTTCTCAGCCGCTAAAAAAATTTTATTTTCTTGGCAACTTTTTTTAATACATATTTGATGTGTTCGTTGAATTTCAATTGTCTATCAAAAATTACACCAAGTATTTAAATTCCTTGACTAATTCAATTTTTGTATTTTGAATTTCCATATCAATCTTAATGTTTTTTATTCTCTGAAAAATATTTTTAGATGCAATGACCATAGTTTTACTTTTGCTACTGTTTATCTTTAATTTGTTTATCGTTAACCATGCCGATATTTTTTCAAGATCGTAATTAATTGTTTTTACTAATTCTTGAACGTTTCTCCCGGATATAGATAATAATGTATCATCGGCGAACATATTTATTTTCGACTCTAGATTAATTTTATCAATATCATTAACGTATATTATAAATAGTAAAAGTCCTAAAACAGTGCTCTGTGGTACTCCATGGGAACATTCAGCAATGCTACATGTTTACAAATTAGATTTTGTAAATTGAAATCAATTAGCTAGATAATTTATAAACCACCGTAAAACCACTCCTTTTATTCCACAATAAAACATTTTTTCAATTAAAATAGCTCTGTCGATGGTTTCAAAGGCTCGACACAGGTCTACAAAAACAGCAATGGTCACATTGTCGTTATCTAGTTGACGCTTCCATTCTGTTATAACTAATTGTAGCGCAGTTTCACAGGAGTGTCCCGGTCTAAATCCCGATTATGTTGGCATAAACAGTTCAAAATCCTCCAAATACTTAATAAGTTGCCGATGCACCACCTTTTCTAAAATTTTTTCGATTGTTGGTAATAGATTTATTGGTCTATATTCATTTGCTTTAACAGTATTTTTAACTTTTGGAATAGGTATGATCGTACTAATCTTGAAGGCATCAGGAAGTGCACCTGTTTCTATTGACGTATTAATGAGATGCAATAGAGGGTAACCTATAACCTGAAAAGTATTTTCTAAAAACCTAACATTTATGCAGCAGCTACCAGCTTTCGCCTTGAGGTGGAACACTATATCTCGTAACTCGAGCAATGTTACTTTGTGAAATGTATCAAAAGAAGTATTAATATGTGGAAGGCTCATACTCGACCATTCGTCAGAATCTGTAGGTATAGTTCCAACAATTGTTTTGATGCTTTTGATAAAATAATGGTTAAACGCGTTTGCTGTATTGATGTCATTATTTGCATTAATTGTTTCGTTATCAAATTCAATATTTACGGGTGCACTTTCCGATCCTTTACCTAACAGGAGTTTAATTGACTGCCACATTCTTTTCGAGTTACGCTTATTTCTGTCAATCATATTTTCATAGTAATAATTTTTTGATTCACATATTTGTTTTACCACTTCATTACGATGTTTTTTATACGTATTCCAAAGATTTATGCACCCAGTTTGCTTAAACAGTTTATATTCTACATCATGATTTTTTTGAGTTGCTAATATACTGTGATTATACCAACGATTCTTCCACAGCTTTTCATA
>VTPC01007733.1:0-15996 GCA_011009095.1 Ignelater luminosus
TTACAAGTTGTCCAACAAGAAAACAGTTCATAATTTACGGGAGACACTGACTGCACTGTAGGGCGATCCTTTACGAAAACCGCATATGTAGCTAATCACCTTTTCTAATAAAGGAATAAAAAACGCATCGCTGCCGTCTTATTAAAGTTATAACGTTGTTTTAACAATTTATTTTCGCATTCACAATCGAAATAGAATAAAATCAACGTCTACTGGACCCAAGTTAAACTTCGTTTCATTTTATTTTATTTGATTAGGTATATTGATTGTGAGAAAAATCACGAAACTTGTTGGTATAACTCGTCTTGACTTTCTTGTTTACATTTTACGAATTATTCATTAAATTCTCTTACTTAGTAGTTAATTATGTATTAGAATACCTATTACCGAATTATAATACCATCTGAAGAAACAATAGTTAGTAATGTTATCAAATCATATCCATTTTCTTTCGGAAATATATTTTTATTTATTAACTGCTAGTTTATACAAAAAACAGCATGAAAATTTATGTCACGTGGAGATTCCTATAGCAACTAACCTTCAAAATCTATAAACAACTAATGTAAAGTAGAAATGCTACTTTTTATGCAAATTATTTTATAACATCTATATAGTATATATTTAACAAAATCATTTCTGATATTTCTTTGATACGAAAGGGTGCCTTCTAACATATTAACTATGGCGCAATTGAGTGTTCATGACAAAGCCGTTTTAAATTGCATTTTTAATCCTAACTTACCGTTAGATCAAGTTTATGATGAAGAACTAAGTGCTCCTATCAAAGGTATTTCTTTTACATTATTTTATTACGCATTAGTTTACTATAACCGTGTTACCGACATTGAATTACATATTTATGGTCCCTACCTAATAAATATTTAATTGTTATTTGGTTCTTTTTTACAAAATGCGTTTTTTACATTTTTTAGTGTACATACGTATATCGAAATAAAGAGAACAACCAAAACATTTTTGTTACTGTTTTTTCTTAGTAACCCGGAAATTAGGTACATAACATACCGAGTGTCAGTATAGAGTTTCAAACCCCTACATAGGACAATGTATGGGGATTCAGATTTTTTTAATTCCTGCTTCCCAAATGAACCTATAGGGGAGGTAATGGTATCAATTTATAGAGTAGAAGTTCCCTGTCAATCTGGCACCAATACATTAACCAAGAAATGCTCAGAATTATCAAAATAAATTAATAATAAAATTGTCCTATGTACGGGTTTGAAATACCACACTCGGTATATTTATGTAAACTAAGGGACAAAATAAATGGGATTTTATGTTCCATGTTTTTGAGGAAAACAGGCTATTTTACAATTATTTTAAGTAAATAAAATGATCACCTTCCTCACAAATAACCATAGATTACTAATGAACATCTTATTGACTCAAAATAATTGTACAATGGGTTGTTTTTCTTACGGAATGAGAAAAGAGTGTGTGATTTATTTTGTCCTTTAACTTACATATACTATGTTACGGTCAAAGAGGTAATTCGGCCATTAACATCAACAGCCGGCTAGTAATTTGGGCATTAACGTCAACAGGCCGGTCAAAGTTGTAATTTCTCACTAAGTTACTTGTTAAAATTGTTGGCCAGATTTGCTACATTGGCCGTAATGTATACAGGGTGACCCAACAAAAACAAAACAGACTGAATAACTCTCACAAAAATAATTTTTCGAAAAAAACGCAAAAACACATCGATCTGTATTGGAATGAGGACATTTTTTGATGTATAATTCGAACCTTAAACTTCAACCCCTTAGGAGGTGAGGCGTCAACCTCTCGAAAATTTCTAATGGGAAGGGAGTTCAAATGGCACATCATTAGGAAGGCCTTTCAATTCTCCATTTTGTCCCGTTTGAATTTTTAAATTTTGTCAATTTGTTTGGAAGATCAATGGTATTTTTTGGTCTATTTTATCAGAAGCAAAGATTTGGGGTACAGCAGGAACACTTTAAAAAATATTAGTGGCGTAACAATCATCCCGCAACGATGTAAATCACAAAAATGACGAGTTGACTAGTCTGAAGTCAAAGGAGGAAGCCCGAGGACGATCTCCACGAGTACTCTCGGGGGTCTCTTTAATTAGGTGTTACACCACTGAAAAGTGCGCTGCAAAGATTAGCAGAGTTAATTTAATTTTTGGAATTTCCATTTAATTTAGCAAGACAAGATACTCTTGCATTTTGCTTTTGGAAGTGTCGTTTTCTAGTAAAATAATATCGTATTATTCAAAAGGTTTCAATTCTAAGGAGACTGAAAAAACTTGTCTCAGCTAGTAGCATCATACTCTGTTTTACTATCAACCTGACATTTTGGAAATGCTAGTTTTTTGGTTATGTTATGGTGGTATAAGCGTCAGACTAGTAGTTCAGAAACTAATTCTTTGAAAAATATTTTTTCAGTAACAATGATTAGTAAAGAATGTCATGTAATTGTTTTTATTTTATGTCAATAGTTTACATAAAAATAAGCATTTTACTTTACTCTTTACGGGTTATACTCATTGTCAGGTGTCATCAAGCACCTTGGGCCGCTGGTCTATGAAGACATTAGCAACCACCACTGTTCAACATTTACAACATGGACATGCACCAAATCAGATTGAAAAATTGTTGGCGTTAATAAGTTTTCTTTCGCTCTTTTCTCCAGGGAATTTTTCATTGTTATCGCAAAATTTTGTTTTATATAGATTTGAAGTCAATAACTATAGTTACTCATTTTGAATATTTGTGGTTTTTCATACTTTTCAGTGAGCTTTTTAATATAGTTTGATTGTAAATTATTAAATACATTTCCTCCGCAGCTCGCATTAACGTCGGAAAAATATTTTATAATAATTCTTGATGCAAATTGCAATCAATTTCCAGTCAAATGTCATCAAAATTGGACCTTGCTTCCTTAAAATCATATGAAAAGTTTTCTGAGACCATACGCACAACATTGAGGGTTCGGGAGTAAGGGTGTTTTACTTAGAGAACATACCTTTTTACCTACCCATTCACACTTGATCAGATTTTGATTTATAGGCGTCTATTAATAGGTGGCGCGGTCGAATTTTCAAAAGATATTGAAATGCAACCAAGGGGTTTCTACTTAGAAACAAGTCTACGCACCCAGTGGAACGAGTTTTGTATCTTTCAAGACTTTGTCGTTAAAGATCATACCAAAATAGGCAAAATCACAGCCATACGGTATATCACGTCGGAAGATTGAAATTTGACAGTCTGTGCATTAGGCCAATTTTGGTATAGTAAATTTTAACTTTTAAGGATTACCAACTTTATTATATTATATTAGGAAGCGCATTGTTTTGTTGCAATGGTAATGCTATTAATTATTTCTGTCACATTTTAAAACGGTTTCTGCACTTTCGAACTAAAAACTTAACTAACTGCTCAACTTGTGATGTACTATCAGCGGTTTGGGCCGAATCAAGCAAAATCGACGGTGTTGTTAAATTAAATATTCCGGCCTGGAACATAAAAGAAGGTTAGAAGACAATTGCAGATTCTGGTCATTTTTGAAAGATAACGGAAAATGCTAAACATTCACCGGTCACCATGAGACTTAAATATGGGTCAGAAAGAAGTTTCTAAACAAGATTGGTGCAAGTGTAGTTCAATCTTTCTTTGTTTTCTCAGCCCTACTCCTAAATTAAGGTGAAGTGTCTTTTTCTGATATATTTTCGAAAAGAAACGTCTTATCGAAATGAAACATTCTTTGTCGTGAATGGTACCTAATTACTCAACCTGCGGGCCGGATTTGGACGATCTTCGATTGTGTTTTCGTTTGGATATTTTGGAAAATCGAATCTTGACGGTCGTTCATCATCGCAGTTGGCCATAACCGCGCTTTTTTACAAAATCTTTTTTTTCTGTTTGCGTGTCTTAAAGTATTAGCTACAAAAAGCTCTGTTAAGTGTGCTCCGACAATGGTTAATTTGATTCCAAATTTCTAAAAAGCTGAAGAAACACGACGGTTTAAAAGAATTAAAGGTAGCTTAATAAAATGGTGCCTAGGAATGGACTTTGTCACCCTGAACAAGAATCCAAAGAAAGAATTGTCAAAATTGATCGGTAAACGTTTCTATTGCTCAAGTATCAATCGGGTGATTTGTGTCGACTTATAGGATCTAACATCTATTTTTATTGTTGTTTTGAGGCTGAGACTTCAGGTCTGGTTCCCTTGGATCTCGTGGTTTCAACTACTATAGTTATTTCAACGCAACTGGAATTTAGCCGAACTCGAGGTTTTCCAACCCTGGTAGGTATTTTTACCGTGCAACACAGGACTCACTGCTTTACATCCCTCCCGGAGGATGACATTCCTTTTCAGATTTTTCCCGCGTGAAGAATACGTGTGTCAACAAACTGACAGCATAAACTTTCTGGACGATTGGCAGCAAACGTCAATTTCCATAAATGCAAATCCAAAAGCGATCTCTTTGCTGACGACAGCGCGCTCGTGAACGCAATCAGTCTCGAAGGTAGAAGAATAGCCGAACAGCTAAGAAACTTCTGATCAGTCCAAAAAGCTCGATCAATCCAAAAAAATTAATAGGTACAAAGAGTTTATCTGAAATAATAAGCATAACGATTTTAAAAGCTAAATCTAAGCTTCAGGGTGAACTGCACAGTCGCTCCAGTTACAGATTTGATTTGTTGGCTCAAATACTATATCGCATATTGTTTAATGCTAAACTGTGTGAATACCCAGTCTATCTAATACTAGATATTTTCTACTTTTCACGCTTCGAACTTTCTTCTTCAGTTTCTTAATTTCACCCCCATGCTGAGGTGAAGTGATGAACTGAAAACTGGCTAAATATTATTAAGCAGCGTTTACTCTCCAGACTCAACAGTTGCCACTCCAAGATGCTGTTAGCTACCTACAAGATCTTATTTTTAATAAGTTGATTTTATTCTTTGCGTCGTAAAATACGATTTGTATTAAAACAGCTTGTAGTCATTAAACAAAATGTTTTAGATATAGAAGAGGAAACTCCAGAAACAGAAAAGTCAAAGGAATTAGAAGTAGAAGGAGTAAGAAAAGCTGAAGATTCAAAACTGGATGAAGCCATAAACCTAATAAATGCTGCTATTCGAATCGCACCCAATAGAGCATCGCCTTACAACAATAGAGCGCAAATTAACCAACTGCTTGGTAATTTAACAGGTATTGATATTTTAGAAGTTGATACATAACTAAACTTGTTTAAAACTATAACGAATCTATGAGAATTATTAGAATAAAGGTTAAAAATTCTTTTTTTTTATTTGCTAAATACTTACGTATGTAACATTTTTGGAAGAAACTGTAAGGTGGATTTGTTTGTATTTTCTAATTATTATTTAATAACTTATTAAGTTGCATTGTTTTAAGGTAATAAACAAGAAACGTGTAGTTTATTTTTCTATATGTTTAATGGGAAGATTGTACTGTGCTTTCAGATGCTTTCAATGATCTTACAAAAGCGATAGAATTGGGAAAAGACGAGCAGCAACGGACAACTTGTCAAGCTCTGTGTCAAAGAGGATTATTATATCGTAAAGAAGGAAAGATAGATCTTGCTAGAGAAGACTTCAATGAAGCTGCTAAACTAGGCAGCCACTTTGCTAAAAATCAGGTAAGTTACTAACTAACAATGAACTGGGGGTAAAGATTTGTCTATTTTGATTCTTTTTTTTTGTATTTCTTGCATGTTATGTAGTTGTGCCGAAATTCCAAAATCTTTTAATCAGGGGCGTAACAATCACCTTTCGCGACCCCTTGGAAGGATATTAGGGCAGTTTAAAAAACCCGAGGGGGACCCTATATTTCCCTAAGGATAGTTTAACCTTCAGTAGAACTAGTTCTGAAGCTCGTGGGGACCCTATAGCTTTGAGGGGGGAGGCTTAATTAGTTGTTACGCTACTGCTTCCAATACACAGTTAAAAATAAGATCTAAATCATTTCCGATATAAGGGCACGTTCTCGACTGGTAATTACATGCAATAATTTAAATCTAAACTATCTTTAGCTTTCCCATTTGACAAACTCTTTTGACGTAATCTTTACTATACTACTTTAGCTTTTCTTTTGTGCATTTAATTTTAAAATTACTATTTTGTTTCAGTTGATTGAACTGAATCCATATGCTGCATTGTGTAATCAGATGTTAAGGCAAGCCTTCGAAAATCTTCAATGAGTATATTAACTTGTAGTGGCAGATCTTGTTTGTAAATAAAGTTGTTTGTTATTAACGTTAGCTTTTAATTATTCCTATTTGTAATTATTTATATTGTTCTAGATTTACAGCATATTTTGTCAATTTTCATTTTTCGTTAGACTACATACAGAGCGAATAGTTTCTCAGGCATTCTCTACAACCTAACATGATCATCTTCAATATTTTTTCAATAGAAACCGAGGTCCATAAATAATAGTATGCTGTGAAAAAATAGATCATCCTAAACAAGTTCGGTCACAAATGCCGACTAGTAGCGAAAAATACACACTTTAAACACAGTTAAAGCGAAACAAACACGTATCATCTTCAAGTTAAATACTACGGAAATATAGCTCCTTACAAATAATTGTAACACCATTTTTCTAAAATTACATAAAACTTTAAACCAGAAAAGTAATTTTAAACAAACTTAATAAAGTATTTGACAAGACCTTGACAGTTAACAATTTTAATTTACACCCTACGTATTTTATTCTAAAGGCAACTGCTATACACTTTCTTTATGATTGTTCTGTACCTAATGTTGTTTAAAGTTAAATGGTTGGATTATTTACAATATGCGCTTCACGCATTTACATAAATGGAATTTTAAATTTTCAAGATTAACTGCTCCTTTTAACACTGTAAAGGGCATTCAATAATGCAAAACTACCCTTGACACAATCGCTAGAATGTTCAAATGTTTCCTATTAAATCATGGCCTACCAAAATTTCTATACTTTTTCACATACATTGCGATTTACTCAAAACAATTGCTGTGCGAGTCTCAGAAACAATTGAACATCTACAAATAGAGTAAAACTTTTTTATCAATTGACGTCGCCTACTAGTTCGGTATAATTTAGAAAAATCGTAGTTTACTTTGTCAGTTATTTTCTATTGACAAAAAAATAAATGTAAACATGTTAGGTTCTAGAGAACGCCTTTATTTTTTCCTCTGCTACCGTTTTCATTTTAAACTGATGGTAATACAAAGTGTTTATAAATGTTTCTGCGTCTAGTTGGCTATGGAATCTAATATTCATGTGCCGCTTTGTTGATTTATTTCAACAACTAATAGGTATTTGTTTTCTGTCATTTGTCAGTTGCAAATATCATTGTGCTGCATTTAGCAATTTAGTTCATCTTGTGCTGAAATTTGTTGTATTGTTCCACATTTTAATTATTATTTGTATTTTATTTATTTATTGTTGATTATTATTGTTTATTAACAACTAATTTCAACTTTATTCTTAAAAAAACATAAGATTAGGCAAATCATCATAACAAGGATGCAATGCGTGTAACGTGACAAACATTCTAATACGTATCCTGTTTTCCAAAAGGCGGCAAATGCAGCCGCAAGCATAATTTCACAGCCCATTGAACCCAGAAACATTTATAAACACTTTATAGTAAGTGCTTGACCACCCTGTACGAAATTATTGTGGCAGCCTTTATCCTATGGGATTTTCCATAAATTTTATTTGTGACTCGATTTGCTTTGTTTAGTTATTTATGTAATAAGAAGGAGGTTCTAATCGATTTTGAACTTGAATAATTCTAGTTGTCCCACTGTCTTATTCCAGTCGGGAAAGAAGAGCTGGAAAGACAAATTTTTGTTTCCAATCAATTTTTAAACCATTTGTTGACTATTTCTGTGAATAGTAACATTATTAAAATATGCCTTCCAAAATATCAACGTACATAGATCCAGTTCTATCCGGAATATCCTTTAGATGGTGATGGTGCTTTGTGTAAATCCTGCAGCAAAACGTAAGTTGTAAAGATTTTATTTTATTTATTATGTAATAGTTATTATAATGTTCTTAAAAAACGTTTATTTACTTCCACACTAATAAATACATAATAACTTATTTATAGATCTAATAAAATTATTATTACACATTTAATCGCCTACTTCAATTTGTCTCGATTTATTTATATTTTCACTACTACAGCTTTCAGCAGACTGACTACTAAATTGCATTCTCCCAGTGTTTATATTTCTTTCAAACTTTCGATGTATTTGTGCAATCTAATCTAGAATATTATGATCGAATATTTTACAACTGCCTTATTGTAGGCAACCCAACATACTTGGGTGTGATTGTGATTCCAGCATGTGCTCTACACCATTTACTATAGTCTGTTATAATTCATATCAGTCGCTTGAAAAAAAGTTTAGTACATGAGGTCGTAGGCTATATGATGCAAAACCCAACCTTAACAAGATTAACCTCAAAATACAAGTTTAGAGATGCTTCCAGTTGCCAATAGATAAAATGTATATAGTATATTTATTTTCAAGTGATAGTGGAGGTAAACAAATGCACGTGAACAGGTAGTGCACGGGTAGCTGCTGCATCGAACAGGATAGCATTAAGGAATTTTTTGGTTTGGTTTAAAAATACAAAATCGTACAAACACCACATGTCAATTCATACATAAATACCATAAGAGTTTATTTTAATATATGTTATTTGTACCTGTCCTTTTAAAATGTTAAAAAATGAATGTAAATCAAATTAGATTTTTAAAATGTAATTGTTCTTAATAATTACGTGCCTGTACCAATTTGTAAGAAGACTTACTGGCGCCACTCTATAGCCAACCACAACACAGACAGATAAAAATCACGTGGTGATCACGCACAAATGTTTGTTTACCTGCACTATCCCTTGAAGGTGGATATCCTATAGTATCTAGTAAGTAATACATTGTTCTCGTGCTTAAAACTTTCATGACATATTTATTTTTGGAAATAGTAATACTTATTAGTAGGGCTCGGATGTTTAAGCCCTAAAAATTGACTAAATATGCAAGCAACAATGACCTTACAAATACAAAAATATGACCAAAAAAAGCAAAACATGAACTTAAAACTTTTTATTAAATATCACTATTATACATTAAAAACTGTAAAAAAGTAACACCTAGTTGTCCTCATACTTCTATTGTTTGAACGTGTTTTGCTTATTGAGCTATTTTGACTGCATTGTACTGAATGACGATGTGTTTCTTGAGGTTATCAAATGAAAATGATCGCCGATTGTCACTAACTATCTCTTTGTAACAGGAGAAGCCGGACATTATAGGAGCATATTAAATATAGTTTTCTTTTCACATTTTTACAGTATTTCCACCTGCCTGTTCAACATTGAGTTCCACATTCCTGACAATTGCCAGAGTCTTCGATGTCGAAACCAACAACTTCTAATCTAGTAATCGCATTTGATATACTGCCAAAGTTAGATTTGATGTATGCAAGCTTTCTTGATAGGCTACTAGAAAACAGCTCCGGCACTATCTTGATAGAAGCTGCATCGTCTTTACTGAAACCATTCACAGTGTCCTTGATGACTGAATAGTTTGCACAATAATATACAACAGCATCAAGCCCATGTTCCCCACCTGGTAATGACCGGTAATGAGCTAAATTTTTGAATATCTCAACCCTCAGTGGAGCTCCTACAAATATCTTTTTTACATTTGATATTAATTTATCAACATTAGGAAGATTCTCACGAATTTCTTCCGCTAACCTATGCAATTCATAAGCAAGACACGTCACATGTATTATTTTTGGACAGAACAAATTCATACCTTTAGCAGCATTTACCATGTATGGCTCAGCATCAGTTATGAAAAGAAGAATGTTGCTCCACAACAGCTTCATAGCATTATCAAAAAGAATTGTGATATTAATTTGAATGATCGGCTCGTTCCAAGGCTTCAGTTGTCAGTAGAAAAGTTTTGCCGGGGTGATCAGCGTGGAGTATTCCCATAATTATGTTGGTTACATATCTTCCTTCGACATCTGCCGATTCATCAATAGATATCCGTATCTTGTTATTGGTTACACTATCCCGTTTAAGGTGTTAATTGGGCTATTCCCACACTCTGTTGTGATATTTTGTCGTGACGCTTCGAAAATTCACTTTGCGTCCGCTCTGAGAAGGGTGGTTTGGTTTATTATTTTGTATTTTTAATTTAATTACGACGCTGGGTGCCTAAACCACTAAGCTGCTGGGACGGTTTACTTATGTAGTTTTATAAGTTCTATATAAGTTGCATTTCCGTAGGGGTTTGGCATCCATATGGGTTTTATTTCTAAGCTAGCTGGGCTTATCGGTTCTTCGGCTAGCGCTATGTATGTGGCCTCTTTCAGTTTTGTACGAGTTCTGTGCTGCTCTTTGGTCACTATTTGTGCATTATCCCATTGGATGCGGTGGTCTTTACCTCATATGTGTTTTGCAATTCTCGATTTATCAGTTTTTCCCTTCTTGATGTTATTTGTTCTCGTAAAAAACAGAGAGATAGTTTTTGCATAATGTTGATTCCGTGGGAATAGTTTTGTTAGTAGATTTTTTCATGAGATTCTTGAAGTGAGGATTATCTACTTTGTTTAGCGGAATGTTAGCACTCACCAACATTTTACACAATTCATTTGAAAATTCCGACGTTCTATTTATAACTATCGATACTGACGTGCTCTCGAAGATTAGACGTTGTCTCTCCTTGTTGGTTTTTCACTGAGCGGCGAAATTTTAGAAAGAGTTCCAAAGATTTTCAATTTTGTGTTCTCAACAAAAATATTTTTTACGAAATACAACTAAAATATGACCTTTTCGGGCAAAGTGCTTAAAATATACCCTTATATGCCAAATATGACTTTATATGACCAATAAAAACCACTTAATATTGTATAGAAATGCTTAATTCGCACTAAAAATGTGTTCGGTATGAAAATAGACGTAAACAAAAATAAATGACATGTCATAAACATCCGAGCCCTACTTATTAGTAAAATAAACTTTATATTGCTAATTATATTTGCTTTTTTTTTCTATATTTGAATCTTATTTAACAATTTGCACAAGAAATTCGAAAACACAATCAAAGACGTACAGTACATTAAAGACACTTATGAAGCTATGAAATTAGGAAAAGACGAAATAAATACCATCAGAGTTTATACTGTCGACATGGATAACAGAGAGAAAAACGAAAAGGTTTTTTCGAAAAACAAGAAGACATTTTGAACAGAATACCCAGAAAAGAAAAGATATTCCTCATGGGAGACCAATTCAAGAATTGGCAAAGTACCCGATCAAGAAGTAATGCAAAGATTTAATGAGGACGCCATACATAACAATGGCGAAATGTTACTGACAACCTCCGCACAACAGAAGCTCCCAATTAACAATACTTACTTTGACCACAAGCCCCAATATATAAATACACGTCTAACACGCAAGGGATAGAGAGCGACAATAGACTATGTAGTTACAGATAAAAGTATACAGCCGCAGCAATTTTGCATGTAAGAATATTGACATCTGCAAATGCAACAACAGAACATGATTACCACTGTAAATTCCACCAAAAAATAAATCTGCAAATTAAGAAACCCGCTGAATACATACTAAAGTATAACATCGAATACTTTAAAAATCAAAGTGCAATAATACTATACCAAGAAAGACTAAAAATCACATCCAATATAAAATCAAGTGCAAC
Source organism: Ignelater luminosus (assembly GCA_011009095.1). Classification (NCBI taxonomy): domain Eukaryota; kingdom Metazoa; phylum Arthropoda; class Insecta; order Coleoptera; family Elateridae; genus Ignelater; species Ignelater luminosus. The sequence goes on from VTPC01007733.1 coordinate 11,759, forward strand.
TGAAGCAATAGGATTGAGAAAAATTAACATAAACGGAAAATTACATAACAAACCATGATTCACAGAAGTGAAACAGCTGGCAAAAGACAAATCGTACATACAGTATAGAAGTAGTAAAACCCTAGAAGACCTCAACAAATACAAGAGAGTAAGGAATTGGATCGACCAAGCGGTTGGAGAAGGAAAAATAGTGGAAAAGTTTCTCAACGGAAATGAAGTACGACTTATGCGGAGGTTAGAAAAAAGTGTTGAAAGTGCTAAGGAACAGAAAGAAACCAATAAATGAAGAGATACAAATAGCCACCATCAGCCCAGAAAAATGGGTATCATATTTTCAAGAAATGTATATAGATCAGACTGAAAACGAGACAAACCAAGAGGAATAAGAAAAAGAGACAACGGAATAGAGCAATATAATGGCGCCTAACATTGAAATAGCATTAGAAGAAGTGAGAACAAAGAAAAAACTGAAAAACAGGAAGGCTCGGTTGTGAAAGATATCAGCAATGAAATGCTTAAATATGAAGGAGAAACTGTTGCCAACAAAATTGTTCAAGAAGAACCAGAGGAAAGAAGAACCAGTATAACTATTCCAATATTAAAAAAACGCAAAAAAAAGAACCAAAAAATTATAGAGGAATACCATTACTGAGCACAGTTTTTAAAATATTCAGAAAAAAAAGAACAGAACAGCTGAAAAGTATAACATGATTATTTCCACAGAAAAAACCAAATCTATGGTTACATCAAAATATACCGTTCGGTGTAAGCTGGTCGTTGATGAAAAAACAATAAAGCTGTTGAATAATGTGCTGGATTTCTTCTTTATAAAAATTAAAACAACTTGGGTATGGCAACTTTACTTTCTTTACTTTTAGCTTTGGTCACCTCGACCACCAAAACTATACTGCCCTTTTGGTACCCTTTTACAACCATTCTACAAAGGGTACTATTAGAATATTGATTTTACTTGAGGGCTTAAACATTAGGGTTCAAACAGGAGCAAGTGATGAAATTTGACTACCTCCGATCACAGATATCAGGCAGTAGAAACCTAATAGAAGAAACGAGAACAAACACAATGAAAGCATCGAGATCCTTGAGAAACCAGAGAGACGTCATCTGAAAAAATAAGTACGTTTACAAGACTTGTGTGAGACCGATCTTCACGTACACATCTCAAACCCAAGCGGAAACATCGAAAACCAAACAACTAAACAAGAACAATAAAAGGGATAACATTGCGAGATCAAATAAGAAGTAGTACCATCAGAGAAGAACTGCAAGTAGAAGATGTGGTCAGATGGGTTAGATCAAGAAGACGATAATGGAGAGATCAATTAGACCAGATAGATCAGAATTGAATCGCAAACTGGGGTAATCACATAACCACAGAGTGGAAGACCTCCAAGCCGACCACCGAAGAGGTGCCATGAAAGTTGGACAAAAAAATCCTGACAAGTAAGCACTAAATAAATAAAAATGCCTCGACATTTGGTGTTAATAATGCATTTTATACCACTTTTCTTTTATTATAACATATACACCAATCTTCCTAAAACTAAAATTTCAGTTTTTTACACTTTTGTCAAATATTACTATAAACGTAATACGTCCTTAACATGCTGAAATATGGCTCAAAATTCTGCTGTAATGCTAAATATTGCATACGATTTGATACCTGAGGCAAAGATGAAGGCATTAAATTCCACTTCTCGTATTTGGGATGTTACTTCTAGTACTTGTAATATAAATAACTATTTTTTATTCATTCATTTAACAAAGCCAGAACGTATTCTGTTGAAAGAAATATATTACACAGGGTGTTGCAGGTTACCAAATACACAGGTACTCTAACATGGAAAAAAGACCTATATCAACCACAGACGGTAATCTTCCAATAAATGTCAATTAATGATATTTATAAGAAATCGCTGCTTTGTCCTCTGATATGCCATTCCAAAGTTCACAGCACTCTCATCTCCGATTTCAATAACTTCCTCCAATGAATGCTAAAATTCCCATGCTCTTAGCAACCTGAAACATCCAGAATACACCGTTATATTAAGTAACGTTTACTTAAAAAAAAAATAATGATTAAGACATGTATGTTTTTTCAGAGGAGGCCAAAAGGGTAAATATTTATTCTAGGTATAACAAAAAGAGTTGAGTATATGGCAGCCAAAGAATGTGCGATTTAATAATAAGCAATTGATAATGATTATGAAATTAATTAATTTAAATACTTACAGCATCAAACTAAAACTTAATTCTAACAATCTTGTGTTTATGTGCAAGATAATATTTTAGTATTTTCTGAATGTCAATATTTGCTGCGCTGGTTTAAAGATTCACTAACGTTGCGCTTTTTTTCATCGTAAACTTATGACTGACAAATGTTTTCTAGTTGGTTTTAGTTTTTTCTTTGTTTTACATAATTAATATATACTCTGGTTCTTTGTATTTTATACAATAACTTAGGCTCTTATACTATAATTGCACCTAATTACACAGTAACATTTGTTTTACAGCGTAGAATTTTAAATATTCTATACTGTAAACAGTGGAAAGACATTTTTAATAATATGTTATTAGCTGGCCCGGTAGAAATGATTTATTATTTATAAGAAACAATTTAAAAACAAGAATATTGAATATTGTCCTCGTAAAATAAGTACTTCAGAGTACACTTTAGGCCGTTGACAGATTTACGTCGCGTGGAAGATTTTCCAGAAGAGACAAAAAGAGTATTTAGATAACTAGCAATCAAATCAATTAAAAGAATAATGCAACTAAAGTATGCTTACTGTACGGAATTGGAATTAATTATACACTGTTTACTTGAAATGACGGAAAATATTTACAATCGTTATTCTGCGTCTAGAAATGAACAGAAAAGCCCTATATCAATTGCTGTTTAGCTGTGTATTTTCCGAGATATCGACCGTTAAACTTTTCAAACTTGTAAATGCTGTATGATAATTTAAAAGAAATTGACATTAGTCGTTTCTTAGTTACCATTTAATTAGAATTTGTGCTTCTACAACTAAAACCATCTAACCTCTTTTCCCCACGGTTGCATAAATTGTTCTTAAAACGTCATCAATCAATTAGTAGTAGTTGAATTCAGATGTCAATTTGAAATTCTCACATTAGATCGCTAAAAACGATCTTAACTTGACAACGTAGTTAAAAACGCTTTATGCAACAGGGAGCTATCTGATTAAAATTCTAAAATTTGATAAATAATATAGAGTCAGTTTTACATCTGGATTGAGAATTGATTTCAAAATTCAACAAAGCTTTTAAAACATTCCTCATGAAACACATTTTTGTATTAAATAAAAACAATAAAGTACGCATCGAAATCTGTGTTGCTGTACGTACATGTTACAAATTGAAATTGTTTTCTGATGAACTTAATTTAATACGCACTCGATACAACTTCTCAACATTTTCTGGCTGTACGTACGACGTTTAATTCCAAAAGTTGTAACATGCGGACTCTTTATGAGTTATACAGGGTGTATCTTAATTTCGTGTCATAACTTCAGGAGGTGATACTTTGAGAAATTTTAACCCAAAAAATCTTAATAAATCATGGTTGTAAAACTAACCGTTTTCCAGCTACAGAGTGTTGCAATTTCATGAAAATATTACAATTCTTGCCAATCAATTTTGAATTAAAATAAACTGAAATTACAGCAATTAAACTAGAATTTGTTAACTGATGAACTATACAAGTACTACCCAAGTGATTCCCCTTTAACATTTCATTCACGCGAATGGTCTGGATAGTCAAAGACGCCACCAGTACTTATGGAAATCCACGGTCTGTGCACAACAAAGAAGAGCATCTAACCATTTTCTTTTTCAACTACCTTCTCGTCCGGTTGTAGCCGTTGGATCCACAGCCACTTTCGTGTTTAGCCGTTTTTAAAATAATATACTACCCAGTTGCTGACGTGTAATTTCCCGATGACCGTCCGGTGTCTAAACAAGGAAACACATGGTTGGCTGTGACTTTGCATCAAACGCGGCGACCGTGTTTATTTTGATAAATCATTATCCGTGAACCCAAGCCAACCAGAAATTTGAACTAAAAACTATGGGTTTCAGACAGAGTGATTCGACAAAAAAAAAGTTAACGTAATTAGCGGAGCCCTGAGTCACACATTAAAAGCTGGAGTCTCCGGGTGAAAACCGGAGAGGTGGTAGCCCTACGAACGACAAAAAAA
>VTPC01007735.1:0-10845 GCA_011009095.1 Ignelater luminosus
CAAATCAATATTTAGTAAATTAGTAAAATTGGTAGAAGGAATAAACCATCCTAAAACGTTTTACTAAGATATAATTTAAGATGCCCCAATAATAAATAATCAATCAAAACGATTTAATTAGTGACTAAAATTATTCATTTATTCTTTTTTCGTCATTTCATAACATATAATTACAACATCATTATTTATTTAAGTGAAATACGTCTTTGTTTATTTCTATAAATGAAAGAAAAAGATAAACACAAGAAAGCGGGTAGGTAGCCCTACGTAACTTTGTTAGGCAATTCTAGTTTGTATTACTTCATATAAAGACAAGGGCACATTTAAAACTATCAGGTCTATACCGTTAATTAACAATTCAACTAATTTTAATTTGTATTGTACAAACCTGCTTGAAATGTAAAGAAATGCATAGGAACACAAGTGTAAGAAATACATAAAGGTGCAATGAGATGGGTTCAGTTATCACTTCTTCGTAATCTGACATACCTATTTTCATTTCAAATACTAATAATAAAACAATTCTGTATTGCAAATATTTATTTAAATCAAGGAAGTTAAAATAATAATTTGAATTTTGTAAGGTCATTTTAAAACGTTGCATACTCATCCGGCCTCTGCTTTAAATTTCGTTTAGATAGATCTTGTAAGAACCAGTTATTTTACTTCGTATAAATTTGCTTGTTAAATTGCTTATTTTGGTTAACAAGGGGATATTTTTGTCCAAGTCTTGTCGAGTTTTAAATTACTAGTTTGTACGGGATTTAGTTTAAAATAAAATCGTTTCGTAGACTTCTTACTTTTTGACGCCACTTTTGGACACCCATTTTCTAGATCTTTTTCCACTTGTTTGAACCTTTAATTCTTGGTCTACCTCTTCGTTTATTATCGAGTGAATCTGTTTTTAACACATTCTTTACTATCCTGCCATCTTCTCTTCTTCAAATATGTCCTAACCATTGTATCCTTTGTGCTTTGATAGCGGATGCTATTTCAGGCTCTTTAAACAGTTTCTAGATCTCTTCATTTGTCCTTCTCTGCCATCCATTCTCTATCTTCTTCCCACCAAAAATCCTTCTTAACATCCGCTGTTCTCAAACCTGCCACTTGCTCTCCATCTTTTTTGTTATCACCCACGTTTCACTGGCGAACAACACTATCACTGTTTTGTAAATCCTTAACTTTGCTTTCCTCGACACGATTTTGGATCTCAGTGTTTTTATCAGAGCACTTGCACATGCGGAACCTTTTCTAATTATTTCTTTAATCTCTTCTTTATTTTCCTTTGTTTCATAAATAATGGACCCCAAGTATTTGTAATTGTCCACTCGCAGAATTTTCATTTTTTCTAGGTTTCCATCTTCGTCTAACACTACTTTATCACTTCTTCCTCTTTCCCATGTTGTTCCCGTCTCCATATATTGTGTTTTGTTGCTGTTCATTTTTAAACCCACTTTCACATCTGCTCACTGTAAATTTCTTATAGCCCCGGTAAGTTCATTTGCTGTTCTTGCTTATATAGTCACATCGTCAGCGGATGCAATACACTGATGACTCCTGTTGTAAATTGCTTTCTGTTTGTACTTTGCTTTCTCTTATCACCTTCTCTAGAATGAAATTGAATAAAACCATTAATAGTGCGATGCTATATACCTCTATTCACTGGGAAGCTACCTGTTAATGTACTCTTACCTTATATCGGGTAGTGTTTAGTGTCATCTTAACTAGTTTAATTAGTTTAGGAGAAATGTTAAACTCTCTAAGTATGTTGTAGATTTGGTCCTGTTTTATCTTATTGTATGCTTTGGTAAAGTCAATAAAAACGATATAGAGACCTATTCTATGTTCCATACAGGCTTCTTGTATTTGCCTTACTATATGAATTTGATCTATAAATGTTCTTTCTTTTCTGAAACCGGCCTGATAATCTCCTATTATTTCTTCCATATGTGCTTGTAGCTTATCTTTTATTAGTATGGCTAGTACTTTATATACTATATCTAGGAGTGCAAATCCTCTATAATTTTCACACTTTTTGCTATCCCCTCCTTTCAGAAGTGGATGTATCTCTGCCTTTTTCGATCTCTTTGGCATTTCTTCTGTGTCCCATGCTATTTTTATTATTTCTACGATTTCCTGCTGTAATTTTTCTCCTGCAAATTTAATCATTTCCGCACTAATACTATTTTCTCTTGGGCTTTTGTTTTTTTTCAAACCCATTATAACTTTTTATATTTCTTCCTCGTCTGGTTGTGTTTCATTCCTTTCTTCACCACTCTTTTTTTACATTGTTGCTGATCGTCACTAGGATCTTCTCCAAATACAGCTTAAAAATATTTTTTCCATCTTACCCTTACTTCTTCTGTATCACCCATTAGGTTTCCTTTTTTGTCTTCAATAAAAGGTGTGTGTAGGGTTTTGCCATCTGAAGATCTACAAGTGCCTTTGTGTATTTTCTTATCTGCAAATACTGTTCCCATTATCTTCAAGTTTTGCTCTATTGCGAACTCTATTAGTTTTTCTACATTCTGATTACTATTTTTATGTGGACTGTGCTTCCATATCACCATTTTGTAAATTTCTTCTTGCCCCACTTAAGCATTACAATCTCCTAAAACTATTTTTAAATAGGAGTTTGGAATCTTTGTGAAGATCTCTTCTAACTTTTTATAATATTCACTTTTTTCTTTAATATCTTTTGCTTCGGTCGGAGCATGCACATTTATCAAACTGATATTCCTATATCTTCCTTTCAATCGTATATAACACATTCGATTCGAAATTGCGTCAAATTTCTTTATAACATTTTTCCATCTTTTATGTACCATAAATCCCATGCCAAAAATCTTCTGCTCACATCCACTCCCTAAAATTACGTAATCTTCTATTTCTACTGTATTGTTACCTGTTTGCTTAATTTCTTGCAACGCCACAATATCTGCCCCATATTCCTCTGCTGCTTCATTTAGTTGTTTTATTTTGCCCACTTCATTTATACCTCTAAGGTTCCATGTACCCATTCCTATTATGTTTTTACTCTGCTTTATGTTTTTAGTTTTTCTTGTTAAATTTGCTCTTGTTACTTCATATTTATTCACTGCTTGTTTCCCTGTATTCCATTCTATTTTCTTTGGCATTTCCGTCATCGTATTTCCATTCCCAGATTTACCCGTTAGTTTTTTGTTATAGTTTTTACTAATCTTTCCTCTTCCTTGTTTCATCTCCATTCTGTGCCATTTACTACAGCCTTCTTCATTTCTATTTTTACATTCTTTCCTTTACTTCCTTCCTCGTGCGCAAATTTCCTAATACTTTTTTGCTTTTCCCTTTTTTTTCTTGTGACATCATTGTTTATATAATTCTTAGCACCGTGTATATCTTTTAACTTCGATTTACTTTGCATAATTCTATTCATCTCATGCGTATTGTTCATCTCTATAAGACATGTCCTCAGTCCCAACTTACGGCCTGTTTTTATCTTTGCCTCGACCTCTAAGTGCTGTTTAACAAAATCATTCATTGCCTCTTTCAGTGCTGATGGATCGCTACTATCCACTTTTAATCCAGTCACTACAACGTTATTTATTCTTTTTTCTTTTTCTAATATTTCTACGCTGTTTTTTTTATCTCCTTTAGTTCTATGTTAATTTCTATATTTTCTTTTTTTTTTCAATTTTGTTTTCTTTTTTTAGCATATTGCTCCCTCTTTTCAATTTCTTTAATTCTTTGTTGCGTTCCTTCTGTTAACTTCTGATTTGTTTTAGTTCATTTTTTAAGGCCTTCATCATACATAACAACATATCTATCTTACTTTCGACCTCTGACTTCTTATTTATTCTGAACAATTCTTCTTCTCCGTCTTCATTTTCATCTTTTATTTTTCTTTTTGCCCCTCATCTGTTGAGCCACCATCACTTTCTGTTTCACTTATTATACTCCATTTGTTTAACTTTTGTATTCCACCCTCACTTTAATTCAGTTGTCCTTTCCCATCTCTACCCTCTACATGCACGCTACTCTAGCTTTATCGCGCTTCAATGTCGTGTTATCTTCGCACTTGTTCACTTGGAAGAATTTTTGATGGCACTTTCACAATAATTTTATTCTGTTTTCCACTAATTAACTTTTCCTGCACTTTTATTTCTATCTATTTGTAACCACAGCTATAAAAATGTAATATTAAGTGTCCACAAATATTTAATTCGCATTTTTTTTCTCGCAAAAATACACTAACTTTCCGTGGAGCGGAGCCGTCTCGTGTTGTACTCGTTATTCGTTTTTCTTGCTGTGTGTATTATCCCTTGCTCTATTTAGTTGTAAGTTTTTGTATGTCTAGGTTTTTTATGTATTCTATGTCTGAAAGTGTTGTATATAGTTCTTGTTGAGACTGTTTGATTCTATCTTCTGTTGTTGTATTACTTATTTTATTTGTAAATATTTTGGCTCTTTCTCTGTTTTTATTGGTTTGTATTTTTATTCTTATTAAATGGCGGTCTGTGTCTAGTTTAAAGTTGTTTATTGTTTCTGCATTTTTGATTATTTGTTTTATGTTTGTGAGTATAAAATCTATTTCGTTTTTTATACCATTAGGGGCCATCCATGTCCACTTCCTCCCTCTTCTTCTTTTAAAAAGTGTGCTTGTTATTACTAATTTTTGTTTGGTGGCAAACTGTAGCAGCCTTTCTCCTCCACTATAATTTTGACCATTGTACCGTTGAAATCTCCCATTACGATTACTGTTTTGCCTTTGTCGCTATGTTCTGTTGTAGCTTGTTCTAAAAGATCATAAAAAAGATCTTTTTCTTCTTCTTCACTAGTACTGGTTAGTGCATATATTTGAATAATAATTACATTTTCTTTTTTGTTAGCTTGATTTCTAAAACTGCTATTTTCTGACCTTTTAAACTTGACAGTTTTGGTTTTTGATCTTTTTATTTACCATAAAGCCTACTCCTTGGAGTACCTACTTTGAAATTAATCACTTTCTCTTCACTAAGAGAATTCCTTGTCTTAAGATTTGGTATTTTTTAGTTAAGTAGCTCTTGAAAAATTTAAAAAGGACACTTCTAAAACCAATAGGATATAGAACTTCTAAACGCTGCGGATGGCTGACTATGTCGAAAGCTTTAGCACAATCAAGAAAGGCACAAAGTGATTTATTTCCATTATCTACAGTTTGGTACATACGATTTAAAAAATTCACAATTGCGTCTTTAGTTGATCTACCTTTTCCAAAATATTCTTTAAAGTTGTGAAGCAAATGCCATCGGATCCAGATGACTTATTACTCTTTCGACCGTTTATTAAGTTTAGAACTTCTTTTCTATCTGTTGGGTTTAAGAATAAAGTACTTTGCAAAGTTTGCTTTCTCATGGGTGAAGTAGAAGAAAGCATTCTAGACAACAAGTAAACGACGTCGACCAGAGGCTGCAGGTGGTGATTAAACAAAACACAACGGAGATGACTCGTTTATTTAAAAGTTTTTGCAACATTAAACGGGTCCAAGCGCTTTTAGGATTGTTCTCAACAAACTTATTTTAATTTTCAGTGTTTACTGCGGCGTTTCCTTCCGGTACAGGACAACAGACACTCGTACACAATATGGTTATTTAAAAAATAAAGGGTAAATAAGTTCGAGTCACAAATATTAAAGCGGCTTTACTTTGCGCGAACCCAGAAGAACTGGATAGACTTCGGTAAATGAATTCACCTTTCCACAAAAGAGCTAAATTAGCAGGCTTGGCCTGTTTCTTTACAAGTTCTTAATTGCATCCGTCCCACGGGACGATTTTTCTCAGGAAAAAATAAAGCTCCAAGAAAGAAACTTGTTGTGCATATTATTGGATTTATAAGCAATCTGAGTTTAATTCATTATGAATCTAGAAGACGTGCATTCAAGAAACGCTAAAGGGTTTGTATGCCATTGTCTTCTTAATAATTAAAATATATATCAATCACCAGTAGTAATGGTAATAGATAATGCTCCTTGTCTTACATCTACTGAAAAAGTATTTCAAGAAGGGGAATCTTTTGATCACCGCTTACTAAGAGAGTCCCTACAATCCAATGTTTAATGCAAATGATCTTGCATGGTCAGCATGCTTCATACTTTGGGCGGTAAAAACAGGGCAGTTATGACTCAGACCGAGTTTCCTCTACAGCCACCGGAAAATATCTTATGAGCAATAATCCCAAAAATTACTGTCTAATATGTGGCTTAGAGTGGTCTTTATTGTTTTACTTTTGAATTTCTTGTGCAGGATCCTGTCTCTGCCATTTTGTTCCTTTATATAAGAAAGTTAACCACATAAAACAAAATTACAACTAAGTTTTCTATTCCAAACCTGTAAAAGATATTGCTTTTGACTTTCCTTTTTGGTTATTTTGCTACTAAATTCTTCTATCTGTTCCACACGCCTCTCCGCTGTATCGTTTACAACTCTGAGTGAATTCAATATTTCGACAGCTTTTCTATAATTTACATTTTCTTGCCATTAAGTAGGATCTAATTCTGAGAAATTCATTGAGATATTGAATTTTTTAAGCAACTGCTTTGATTTTTCTCTAATGAAATCGTCTGAAAGCTGTTTAGTCAGAAAACTGGTAATGTCTTCAAAAGATAAAAGCTTTCTTCCCTGGAATGTCGCTTTTTCATTTTCCTTTCCACTTTTTTCTTGTAACATTTTTTGAGCTATCCTACGTTTTCTATGATCTTCAGTTCTTTCATCTAATGCTGCTGACGCGGCACATTCTTCGTTTAATTACCACAAGCGATTTAAAAACGTTTTTTGAACTTTCTCAGCCATTCATTTGTTGTATTTATACTTTGTATCTAGATAAAATATTATTGTATCCGTCTCATTACTGGTAACAGAAGTCGGAAAACATTTTTCTTTTGTTAATTACTGTAAATTTTAAAAATTCTAGAATTCTACACATTTTTCATTTATTAATCTATTATATTCTCCAGTTACTATTTGTTTGCCTTTTCAAGGGCAATTCTACATTTTATTTAATTTTCTTTTTTCCATTTCTTCGAAAAACACCTAATGTTTAGGTTTATTTGCTTTCTGCTCCTTAAAATTATTAATGTGGGGTATCCTGTAAAAGTGCTTATTATATTTTTTATATCGGGTTTTGCCTGCGAGATTTAAACCATATACTAACTTTAATATTTTGCATTACAGCCTAAACTAATCAGAAATAAAATACCATAACGATGGATCAAATCTTAACTGCTGAAGTACCAGAGACAGTGAAGTTACCATTTCTGGCTTTGGGTAAATTTGTATTGTTTTCTGCAAACAAACTAACGTTGTACATTCCAATGACTATACTTGTCGTAATTCATACTGCCACAGTTGTAATAGCTATGTTGCAATTCATAAACATTAAGAAAGATATATTCGATATCGTACGTAATTTGGAGGCTATCTTTTGTGTTTCGTTGGTAAGCAACTTAGCTCTTCTGTGCTGTTGAACTTTTTGAAATTGTTTTATTCTAAGCCTTCTGTTTATTACTACGACTTTTGTTAAAACTACCTACCGTAATGAAGATTTTACAAAGCTCATTGAAAGGATTAAGTTGTTCTGGGATCCTAGTATATGTGAGCAACAAACTAAAGTGGAACTAATTTCAATATGTCGTTTTACTTATCAATTGAAAAGACTTTTATTTTCGGTTATTTCAATAGCCGTAAGTCTAGTAGTAATACTCTCTTTATTATAAAATACCACTCCTACTGGAATATGGACAATGGAAGGACATGAAAAGCTCTATCGTCTTGTAGTGATTGGTGAAACTTTTGTCATACCCCTTTCTGAGCTTTTTCTTTGCTCATTAGATTGTATGTATTTGGGATTTTGTGCTAAAATAGTTATCCAGTTTAGAATCTTGTCGCAATATTTAGAAGAGCTTACAGTAGATGGTACCACAGTTAACGAAATGAAAATGAATCGACTTGGCAAAATCAAAAATTTTGTTATGCATCATAGACTGATTTTACGGTAAGCATACAATATGTTTATTGCAGTAGCTTTTGTGTAACACACTATTTTCCAGGTTTGTGAAGGAATTTCGACAAGCATTTTCTTTAGTGCTGCTAAATGAGTTTGTTATAGATGGTCCTTTGATCTGTGCAGAATTGCTTGCTGCGTTTGAAAGGTAACAATTAAATAATTTCGATTTGGTTAGTTACTAACTTGCCAGGCAAATCCCAAAGTACCATTAAAGATAAATCTTTAAATTCTATTTTTGAATACTAAATATAGATGCATTCTGTTTATTATACATGACTGAATGTAGTGTACGTGGTGCTTAAAGTATTTTGTGTTCTAGTAGGTCAGAGTTTAGAAAATCAAAACTGGTATGCCCTGTATAAAATGCTATTGTCTAAGTAAGGTTTTTCCTACTTTACTGATAGTTTTAGTAACAAAGAAAGTTTGTGTATTTTGCAAACTTAAATGACTATTTAAAAAAATAGTTAGCCACATAAGTGTACAAAGAACTTAAAAAACTGATACTAGCTAGCAAAATACTTATATTCTTACTGATGATGGGTCTTTGACATCGAGTTGCAGAAAGAGGTGTGTAAGAGATGTAAGACTAAATTTGTATATATAATGTTTTTATTACTACTGAATAATTTTCCATTCTCAGTAAATAGAAAAAATTGCTTTCTTCCGGTCTCTCAAGCCTGCATCAGTATGAAAATTGGAAGGGTCACGATGAAGTGTAAGCACATTATTTCTAAAGTGTAAGTTAATCTGTTTTAGTCGATCCTACCAAACTCAAGCAAGACATGTAGTTGTATTCACTTTTGTCACCCTCCAACTTGCTTTCTTCTGTATTCCAGCGAATCACATAGCAAACGAGGTAAACAAAGAATTAAATATTCCTAATTGACAAAACGATTTTAATGTAGATGAATAGGATAGATAAACATATGATTGACTTCATAACCTACCAATGGTTAGAAAATAAATTATATCCCTTCAAGGGCTTCAATTTTCAATTAACATTTTCGTAGCATGTAGCATTATTAAAATTTTCGATATGTCTGTCAGTATAAAGGTGCCCACTTTTAGCAGTATTACTATAATAAATAGTTGAAATTCTTCTATCATTTGGAACTTAAAACTTTTGTTGGTGAGTTTGTTTAAATTTTGATCACAGACGGATCTAGTTAACACACAATTACGATGCCTGGCATTTGGTTGAATACATCTCAGCAATAAATTCTTATGGGTACTCGAATTTTTCTATATATAGCTGGCGTTTTAACGTTTTCTTATTGCATTTAGTGATTTCTGCTTAATTCATCTACTAGAAAAAATGCCTTTGCTCACTGTAATCATTAAGTTTTATAAATTATGTAGTGAATACTAAACCATAAGATAACCAAACTATTTGTAACTGTAAAAACAACTACGTACTTACGACGCCAGCTAATTTCGTCTGCTAACATATAATTTGGCGGGTAAGAGAGATACTATAAAATGTTTTCCAAAATACTTTCATAAAGGTATCCATTTATCGAGGTTGTGAATGGTAATTATTTGACATGGCACTTTCAGACGCTACCTATTTTTCCAACTGGTATTCTCAGCACATTCCATCTTTAAAAGTACCGCTGCTGCTTATAATTCAGAGTTCCCAAAAGGAAATTACCTTAAAAGCTGGAGATTTAGTCACTATTAATGCAGGAACTATTGTGAATGTAAGTATTACGTAAAGTAAAAGGAGTTGTTGGTAGACATGATCTCCCATTTTACAGGTGCTCAAGGTCGCATGGTCCGCATGTTCTCTAGCGAAAGGATTAGGGCAGAATTGAATAACGCTTATGGATACTACAATGAAAATGTTGCACTTATATTTAAGGTCATGGTATTAATTAGAAGAGCAATGTTAGTTAATTCTAGTTTTTAGTAAAGTTATTTCTTATTGTATCGCAATACGTAGTTTTATTCTTTTCGTTGTTAACATATCAAAAAAATCCTAAACATGCATCATAAAAATAATTTTATAGAGGCCATTCCCTCAAAAGCCATTCCTAAAAAAGGCGAGTTATTTTATAGTTTTGCTGCTTGAGCTTTATTTAGTTTCTTTGCAATATAGATTTAAAGTAAAAGGCTTTATAAATTATAAATACTACAGATAATCAACTAGAAAGGAGTATCACATCTGTACTCATTATGGATAGCAAAGTGAATCAAGTAAAGAACTGTTCATTATTTCAGTGTCATGTTATTTATTATAAATGCATAATGTAGTTATATTATATGCTGTAAAACATATCAATCAATAAACATGAAACGCTAAAGAATTGATCAAGCAGATGCTAAAAGTAAATCAAGCGACTTACAAGCGATCCGAAATTTATAAGAACAGAAATAAATTTGCTAATGTTAGAATAATAGCTGTTTAGGAAAATACATACTCAACTTTTATTTTTATTGATGGGATAAAAAGAAATATTTATTAGGAATTGCTTCAACACTTCTCCACCACCATCAGGCAAATAACAAAATTTTTATTGAAGAAGACGTAGGAGGCGGTTTATCTTATACTTGCAATAATAAAGTACGGAGTACAGAAAGACTGTCTTTTTGGAGATTTCAATGCTTACTGGTTTTACTACACTAAGATTTTGGAGGACATAAGACACTACTTCCAGTATATGAAAGCACCATACTGTGCATATTTCATGTTGATGAAAATGTCTTACAGGATGTCATTGGACAAAGTTCAAACGTAACTTAATAATTCTTTTTCGAATAACAAACATTTTATTATCCAAAAACGAATTTCTCCAACAAATAATACCATAAGACAGCATAAGTTGA
>VTPC01007737.1:0-10103 GCA_011009095.1 Ignelater luminosus
TATCATCTTACTAGAGCGGAATCTTAGACCACCCTGTATACGATAGTTCCGCTGGCTATAATAGATACTGTTTGGGTTCCATTTTGTTTTATTTGTACCGGAAGCTCTGCAGTTTTATTATTTCAGCCGTTCGACCCCTGGACCTCCGGATCTCCACCGTAGCTACCTGTGAACCTTCGTCTGAGCGCCCTAAGGACGAGACAGGGGAGTAACCCCCCTCGCCAAATCTAAATCTGTGTATGGAACCATTTTGAATAAAAATTCATTTTAGCTTAAAAACAGTTTTTTGCACGACCGACCGTTTTAAAAAATTAGCGGTTTGCAACTCGTTGTCAATGTCAAAAGTTGACAATTATATAAACATTTGCAATTAATTCGCCGTATCGATGTTATAAACGTTATAAAGGCGTATCGATGTTATAATGAAATCATTACATGTTCCTATGATCTTGACCAACTTCATTCTTTAATTTACCGTCAATGGCTTTTCTTTATTATTTTCTTTAAAATTCGGTCGTGCAAAAAATATTGTATATAACTCGAGTGTAACTGGTAGTTTTTGAACTCGTCGCTCGTACCATAAACTTCCTACTCGTTCAAAAACGTCTACTTTACACTCTTGTTATATAAATAACTATTATTAAACGAAAATATATTAAGTAAAATGCCGAAATGGAAGACATATCGAACATCTTCTGTGATAATCGTGTTCTGTAGTGCTAAACGCTAAAAACTACAAACATTTACAAAAACGAAAATCGCTATTATCTAGAAAACAGTTGATTTGCGAACCCATGTTCGTTAAGACTTTTTTACTTGTTTTTAGTCGTACTATAGGCTCCTTAAATATTTAAACGGTTTTTCAACACCCAGTATATCTAGTATTCTAGTTCTTATCTCGATTTTCTATTACATTTTTATTTTATTTTACACACATTATTACTTTACTTTGAAATTCTTTAGAGCTAGTTATGTCATTTTTATTTTATCTTTCCAAAGTTAACGTCTCTTCTTCATAATCATGGCATTTCCCTTTTTCTATTTTCTTTTTATTTTATATCTATTATAAATGCTTTTACATTTAAATAAATCAATAAATAGATTGGTTGTGTTTTCATATTACTTAGTAATCTATAAAAAAAGTTTATTTTGTTACATATGTTTCTTATACATGTGTTATGTTCAATTGTTGTTTTTTTTATCAACAATTACGTTAATATTATTTCTCTTGTTTTTGAAAATTTAAATAAAATAAAAAACAATATTACATATGATTCAAACTTACTGACTAAATTACATTCTACGGGTTGAGAATATTTTATGTTTTTACACTAATTACTAGATACTCAAAGAATGGGAAACTTAGGCTCAATTTTAATTTAGTTTCTATATCCGTTGACATAATTAACTTGTGATTTAAAATGGTTTACTTTCCCATCAACCGCATTGTATATGAATTTCTGATACTTTTCCTTCTGCTATACTTAAGTGATATTTTATAGCTTAGACGAATTTTGTTAATCGTCCTTTTGATTGAGTTATTTATCGATTACAAAAATTTTTATATATTTTGTCTATTAAATTGTGTTGTTCATATCTCTGTGAACAATTGTATCATTTGTTATTTATTAATTTTAAACTTGACTTACATATGACGGCCTGCGATTTATCTATACATTAAATTTGTACATGATTCTACTACTTTGTTAAAGCCGTTGAAACTAGGTCAAGTATAATTTAACCTAAACTACCTACCCTATGTACATAATAAATTAAATTATATTAAATGAATTTATAACACTTATGCATGTTTCCAAATACTAATTTTCTATGTGTTTTTCACCAGTAGACGTAACAGGTATGAAATTTTTATTTTTAAACTTTAATGTATAATAAATCTTTATCCGTATATACAATCTAAGGAGATATTCATAAGGAAAATTTGAACAGGGGTGATTCAAGCCAATAGTTTGAAATAATTTTAGCAAATTACAAAGAATGCCTTTTTTAGTATTACTTTCTGAAAATTATCCTGAAAGATGTTTTCTAAAGACGATATATATGAGACAAAATGCTCATTGGGCACGTACAAACTACCAAATAGAGACTGTGACGAGATCTTGTAAACTTTCAAGTGACAAAAGGTTGTGGTATATCATCCAAACTACGATAACTTGTTGCATATGCAGTACATGTACCACAAGTGTGAATTGCTAGGCATTCTTTTATTAAATAATCTTAAATGTACCTTAACGAATTAGCTCCAATATCATGATATCTAGAATCTGTTACAATTCTGGGAATGCTATCTGCTGCTATTTGAGTTGGACGCTGAACATCAGGTTCAAAAGGGCCTATTTTTGTGAAAATAACTTTTTGAAAGATCTTCTAAATTGTATTGGAGTAGGACTGATGCAACAACCACTTTGCCGTCTTGTTGTACCAAAATGATTTTCTAATGCATCTTGGTTGATACGTCTCGTTAATAAAAACTGGAACCCAAAACATGATAGTTCTGCCCAAAGACCCATTAAACTTTTAATACTAATTTGCCAACCCTTGATAATATCACTTTTTGTGTAACGTTTTTACCATTACTATTAACGATTTTGACATTTGCTAAATAATCTAAAACAGTATTTAAAAATTCAACTTGATAATCATTACCTTGAAATGGTTTATTAATTTTTTTAGTTGTAGCTTTTGGTTTCTGATGCTGGTAATGGTAAGAGCCCTAAGCTCATTAATACTCTAACTGCTGTTGCAAAGCACTTAATGTTTGCGTTGCCAAACAAACTTTCATTTTGGTTTTGTTAATTGGATTGACTATTAGATCATTTTGGGTACAATCGGTATTGTAAATTTTTATCTTTTTTGTACAACTTTTCTATTAATTGCTATGAGGCTACTTTTACTACTGTAAAAACTTTCAACCTTTATCAAATACCTCCTCCAATTTACTATTATGTCTTTTAGACTGTATCTTTAGCTGAAAGCTCCAGACTACTTGCCACTTCCACTGCTTTATGTAGAATTAAGTTTTTATTTTCCAGTAACCTACTCTGAATTCTTTCTGATTTCTCTCCAACAACAACCTGGTTACGTACCGCTGATTTCAAATAATCTCCAAATTTGCAATTTATTGCCAGCTTTTGTAATGCCGTCACAAATTCTCGAGTACGTTCACTTTCTTGTTACTTCCTCTGGTAAAATCTGAAATTCTTAGCTGTTTCAGGAGGTTCTGGTTTGTAGTAATCGTTTATATCTGACAATTTTTTGTAAGTTTTTTCTTTGGACTTTTCCGGTGACAGGTTGTCACATAATATATCGTTATATATATATATATATATATATATATATTGAAAAAGTATCAAAAAACTTCCAACGTACTTTCTTATCTTTGTAACCATCTCTCAAACTTTATTTTTGTATCATAAAAATTTTTATTGTAAACATTTTTTAATCACCTTCTTGTACTCATTCCATAATATTATAACCTTCGTTATTACCATTTCTAGCTGCGTACTTTCCACATTCTTGCTACTTTTTGAATCGCTTGCTTATTTTTATTTTTCGGTGCCATTCGTTATCCTCATCATTAAATTGTAGTGTATTTTGTGATCATTTAATACCAAGAAAAGGTAAATAAATTAAATTTGCATAAAACACATTGACGCTCTTTTTCGGTCGGTCGGTCGGTCGATCGGACGGTGCTCGGGCCCCCCTTTGTTGAGGGGGTTTACTCCCCCACCTCGTCCTTGATGCGGTCGGACGATGGGTTCAGAGGAAGCTACTGTGGGGAAACGGTGCCTCCAGGGGTCGACGGCTGAAAGAACACTGGTATAGGTTTCACAATAAAATAAAACACCATGTAACCCTAAGCAATATCTATTCATACACCAAAATACAAAATATATACAGGCGGGTCTAAATCTAGGCCTACTCTACCAAGCCATGCAGCGGCAGTAATATTGGGCACAAGGGTACGGGTTCGGTGTTCGGGTCCGGTGCCCAACGGGAGTATGGGTTGGCGAGGAGGTACGGAGTTGCCAGTGAAGGTGGCTCTTACTCGGAACCTCGCCGTTGGTCACACTCCCAGCCCCGAGAGATGAAGGCCGCTCCTACTCGGAACCTCGCCGTCACTGGACAACGTGCTTAGGTGCGGACCAAAACCGGCTCCTACGCGAAACCTCGCCGTTGGTCACATTCCCAGCTCCGGGGGAATAAAGGAAATCGGTTGAGGTAGAAGAGAAAGAGGCGAACGGTATGGACAGGGCACCAATGCGGTGATACTTACTAACCCTGGTATACTCACTATAGTTCTCGGCGCTCACAGAACAGAGAAGCTGCAGGACTAGACGGTTCGGAGAGCTGTATTCAACTGCCTTCAGCAACTGCCTAAACGGCATGTCATCGCGGGGTGCTGCACCATCGGTGCAGCGGCTTTAGACGCTATTCGTCTCTCAAGCCTTGACAGAAAAGGTGTTGTGGGAGGGTGGAGCAAGAACGCGTAACGGATGATGCCTAAACGGCGTGTCATCGCTGGATGCTGCTTGTTCAGAGCAGCGGCTTTAGACTCTAAGCGTCTCTGAAGCCTTGATTGAAAGGTGTTGTGGGGGGGGGGAGCCAGAGCGCGTTACTCCATCGTAGGTCCGTGGAGGCAGGTGTAGTTGGAGATTGAATTAGAAGAAGTGGCAAGGTGGGTGAGGTGGCTTGGGAGGCTTCGCGGTTAGATGGTACGTGGAGGCGGGCGAGTTGACGGGGCTGTGGAGGTGAAGACTCATGTTGATGATGATTGCAGTATGAGGCGGGCGAGAGATGTCAGAGAAGGGTTGTGTGATGTGTTGTGTGTGATTGTAAGAGTGTGGGAAACGGTTCTTTTCAGCCTAAACGGCACTCGTGTATCTGCTTATATACCCGAGCCGTTTCTTTCATGCTAATAATTTTATGCGTGGTGGAAAGGCTTCGGTGATAACAGGTGCGGTGGGGACTAAAGCATGGCTTGCCCTTATATTTATCTTATTAATACTATTAATAAGGTAATTAATTATTCAACCCTCAACGGAAATATTTCGTGAGGGATGTATCGGATGCGGCGGGAAATGCGTTTTATAATTTTCTTACATTCGGGATGCAATTCCCTTTAAATCGGAGTTTGTAACATTGCATAACGGATAAACAAAATTATTGTAGTTACATATTAAATAAGTAAGAAATAAATATTATTCGCATTTAAATTAACATAAATTATACCGGCAAATATTTCTTAAATGCTAATCTTTGGGACAAATACAAGTCTGTTTATCAGGCCAGCCGGCAGGTGTGCATAGCGAGAGCGAGTAACAATAACTTAAAGAAAAGATTCCAGAGTTTTCGGGCTTTGGTTTACGATTGACTAAAACGTTTATTACTCTTCAAAACTTCTACTTATTTCTCTTGTTAAATTGAATTTCAAATTTTTGCTTGCTTGAAAAAATATTGCAATTTTCATTCTGTTTACTAGTAGGTATACTTAAAAGTTAAATAATGTAGGCATCGTATCGTATGTATTTAAGTACCTACCTTTGCCTTTTGATCTTCAGCAAAATGCTTATTACTACATAATTTACTACCTACGTTATACTCTGTCTCATTTCTATAATTCCTGCTAAATTTTTATCGTGTTGGTAACAGTGCCTTCTAAACACTAGAGTTTTTCATTAAGAAATGCTGGTAGTATCAGATTGTTTGTTTTTATTTGAAAGAGGTTAGATTGTCATTTAAAAAAAACACATGTCTGAGTTGTACTCAAGGAAAAGGAGAGATTTTTTAGATGCCAAATTAAATAGATCAGTTTTGAAATGTCAAGCACAATTTTTAGAATTAAAACCCCAAATGTCGCTCAAAGAGCAATATTCGAGACTGTGTGAAACGTTTGACGTACGGTAAGGTTTATATTGAAAAACACATTGTTAAAAAAATACTTTTATTATTGGATTAGCAAACAAGTGGGTAATTTATAACATAATAAAAAATAAAAACAAATTGCAAGATTCAAAAACATGGCGAAAGAAAAGGAGCATTTGGTTTAATAACTAGTATATTATTCAAGGAAAGAATTATCAATCAGGAAAAATGTGTACATTAAATAGCTTATTAGAACACGTTAAAACAGAAGTTAAACTATGCTGGATCTAGAGCATTACTACATAGAATTATTTTGGATGTTGGCTTTCGATACAAAAAGCAAATAAATAACAGAAAAATCTTGTGTCAACAATAACATATTATTAATGCAAAAATCAGATTCCTTCAGAAATATCTAGTACAATATCTAAATTCTCATGAAAAATTTCCAACTCTGATGAAGACATGGCTGGAGATATACCACAATCTTCTTCTTTGTATGCTAACTGAAGTTTACGTCGAAATCTGTTCTACTTTTTTTTTCTTCCTGAAAGCTATCCAGTTTCCACTACACTGCAGCCTGTTAGCTTATTGTGCTACTCCAATTAGATTATTGTTGTTCTTTGTTGGTTTGCTATTAATTAATTACTCATAGGTATATGTAACTAAGATATTTAATCTAAATCTAACTAAACTAAATTTAAATTTCTCTTTTATTCAAAAACCTTGGTTATTTGTTTATTATTTGAAATAGAAATTTATTTTTCGTGTTCATTACTTTAATATAAATCCCGATGAAAATGATTTGCCCATAAAAACAAATTTACTGCATTTTAACATTAACTTAAATACATTTGTTTGACAGAAAGTTTTCTAGTGAGAAATTTGTAACTATAGTCTAAATCAAATAAGAATAAAGCGAAGGAAATGATAGGGACAGCTTGACCTTCATCCTCATTGGTTAATAAACGAGTCCGTTTTACACAACTTTAACGTGCTGATTTTATTGAATACCGTGTTACCAGATGTACGAAAGTAAATTACTTATAGTTACATAAAAAAATGTTTTATGATATATATCTGATAAAACAATTTTTTAGTAATGTTTATAACTGAAAAATATATAACGTACTTTTCATAAATGCCTTAAAAATAGATGATAAGACAAACCTAAAAGAAACGGAGACGTGACAACGTTGGCTTTTGTGAAGTTGTAATATAACCACACTTTTTCCTTCTTGCTTGGTTAGGGTCAGTTAGCCTGTTATTCTAATTTTGACATTTTACGTCTTTTTTTGGTATTGCTGTTATTCTTTTATTTATATTAAAATAGTTCTTTTAAGAGCTCATTAAACTCAGCGTATCGTTATACAGGTAATTATAATTTGAATTATAACAACCTAATGATCAAAATATCAATGCAATATTTCAGGTTATATTTGCGATAATGGCTGAAGTTTTCAAAAATGCTAAAGGAAAACACGTAAAAAGTGGTCAGAGACTTATGGCTTACAATGTCTATTTAAAACATTTACAAAACAACAGTAAGACTTGGTCAGTCAAGCAAACGTCGGCTGAAGTTGGGATCGGACAGAATACGATGTGGAATATAATTAAACAAATGGAAGCTTCTGGATTGGTACGATCTCCTAAGAAAACTAGAGAATCAAAAACATGTTTTCAGAAACTTGAAGACTTCGAGAAATCTGCCATACGAAGACATGTACATTGTTTTTATTTTCGAAATGAAGTTCCAACTAGGAAAAATACTACCAGCTGCTAACGAAGACGATTCATTACCAGATTTTAGTTATTCAACATTACATAGAACGTTATTAAAATTAGGATTCAAATATGATAAACGAACAAGAAAAACGATTTTGATTGAAAAACCAACTATTAAACAATACCGAGAAGAAGGAAGAACGATTTATTGCACAGATGAAACATGGGTTAATGCAGCACATGTGGGAAGCAAAGTTTGGCATGATACTGCCATTAAAACTGCCAGACAAGCATTATTTGAAGGTCTTTCAACTGGAATCAAAGATCCATCAGGCAAAGGAATGAGGTTAATAGTTGTTCACATCGGTAGTGAATCTGGCTTTGTTGATGGAGGCCTTCTAACTTTTGAATCCAAAAATACAGGTGAGAACTGCATTGTTTTTGTATGTTTTTTATTACAATAAATTATTTGAATGTTTGTAGGTGATTATCATCAAGACATGGATGGAGATGTTTTTAAAATGTGGTTGGAAGGGATCCTACCTAAATTAGAACCTCATTCGGTCATTGTAATGGACAACGCCCCTTATCATAGTGTTAAAGCTGATAAAGTACCCACTCGGAATTGGAGAAAAGATCAGATTATTGATTGGCTTCATGGCAAGGAAATTACACCAGGAGATAATTTATTGAAATTGCAATTATTAGAATTGGTAAAACAGTATGTGTTATCACATCCAACACCATGTGTCATCAATGAACTTATTAAAAAGAGTGGAAGATTAATTTTAAGATTACCACCGTATCACTGTAATCTGAATCCTATTGAGCTAGTATGGGCTCAAGTTAAGCAACATGTTGCTGTTAATAATCGAACGTACTCTATCGAAGAGGTAAAGCAACTCTTATGTGATGGAATTGCTGGTGTAACTGCAGAAAAGTGGAATGATTGTGTCAATCATGTAATACGCGAAGAAAATCATATGTGGGATTTAGACGGAATAACAGAACAAGTGGTTGAGAAAATTGTGATTAATTTACAGTCGAAGAGTTCTAGCGAGGAGGATTCTGCTGACGATGATATGGAGGTAGAGTGATTACCAGAAGTATAAATACACAAACAGCAAAATGGATGCACTATTGTTATATACAGTACCTACAACTCCTGATCCTTAATTAAAATATGTTTTGTAATTATTGAATTGTACTACAGGCTTTTTACCTTTTTGTTTATGTAAAAACTAAATAAATAAACATTTACGTGTTAACTCGAAACTTCCTTTGCTTCGTAAGAGGTATATACTTATGAGGTTATTCATTATACTTTGTCATTATAAAAATCTACTGTTTCATTTATTCATAGTTCGTCAGCTACTGGCTTTTAATTTTTATACATATTCTTGAACAAACTATTAGAAAGAAATTTCAAATTTAGCGCCCTTTTCGAACAATTTAGCTGCTTAAATCTGCCTTGCACCACAGTGCCACCTACTTTATTCTTATTTGATTTAGACTATAGTTTGACAGAATTTTATTGTTATTGAGTAGGGTATCTTGATACGATTACAATATTTTATGTATCTTGACAACAATACTTTTGTTTCCACATCCGGTGTTGCGTCTTTTGACCAAGAAGTTGTGCAGATCCGCTAATTGAAAATGATGCGATATATGGTTGCAGTAGTGGTTATTGTGTTAACATTTGTATCTCCAGGTTAGTGTTTTTTTTTATATTTTCCTATTATTATTATACGAGATGTTTCAATAGGACATGACTAGGGAATTTCTGTTAGAATAAAAACAGAGAACACCGTTTTAGAAGCTGAAATTTTTAATTGTTAACTCGCATAATACAACAAAACAACAGTTCTTGTTAAAACTCATACACGTAGAAACTTCTGACACATCGTTATTATTATTTTTTTATATTTTTACAACACATGCATATACACATCCGTCACCAGATGGCGTAACCTCTTCTATCATCTGATAATCAATTATTAATAAAATAATTAAAGAAATGAAAATGACGCTGCTGGATTATATTGATAAAATAAATATTTTATCTAACAATTCCAACGCATTACGTACTTACACATACACCCTAGTAGCACAGCACTATTTGGATACGTAAATAACACTGGTCAACACGATTTTTGCTGACTTCTAAATGAGACTTGTCTTTTACTAGTTTGGATGCGCTGATTCCGAAAATATATTGGTTTTTACTCATCACGTCGAAATTTAGCTCTATGCCACATTCTGATTTTTGAAGAATCACTAAAAGCGACCAAGTTGTTGATAACTGATATACAATAAATAAGGTACAAAACTATAACATTTTATTTATTTATACACGGCACTTACATACCGTACCTAATGAAAAAAATAAGACAATTTTCCATTTCAAAATTAAATTACGATTAAAATAAAAGAAAAATCTTAAGAATTTATATACTTTATTGTAAAGCTTTGTAATAAACCACATTTTT
>VTPC01007746.1:0-12479 GCA_011009095.1 Ignelater luminosus
TTCAAGAAGCCTTTCTAGCATATAGAATGTAGAATTCCAGCGTGTTGTTATATCTTGCACTTAATTATGATTGGCTATTTTTTTCAGTTTTTTTTGTGCATTGCCCGAATGATTAAAGTGGGTTACTATTCTTCGTCCTGCGGCAATAGTTTCTTCGATCTCAGGTTGAACTTTGAGAAAAGCTTTGACAACTGACTGCAGTGTATGTATGAAGCAACATGCAGAATTCATTGCAGCTCCACTGACAGCCTTAACAATATTGCGCCCATTGTCATGAACAATGACGTGAATTTTTGACAAAGGACATTCCCACTGGCTCGGTATCTCTTGCAGAGCATTTGCTATATTTTGCGCTGTATGTTGCCCTTCAAAGTGTTTTACGTTAAGTGCAGCATGTCTTAAGTTAAAATCGCTGTCACGTCAGTGTGCAGTGAAACTGATAAAACTGATATTCAAGCATTTTTTAAATTTTTGTTACTACTTTTTCATAAAGCTCCGGAATTATTTTCTCTGAAAAGTACGGTCTACTCGGTATGGTATATCTTGGCAGGGTTTCATTTAACAATCTTTGAAAACCAGATCTTTCAACTATGTTCACTGGTTCATTATCAATCGCTATCATTTTGGCAATAAGATAATGGTATTTCACAGCCTTAGGGTCATTTATATCCTAATCTTTACTTCTTTCTTGGCAGTCGTAAAGGGTTAACTGCTTCGTGGACTTACTTGAACAGAGAATGACTACATCCGCTTCGTTTTCTTCCGTTGAGATAGATTTCTGTATCTTCTGATACTCCTCCTTGTGTTTGTTCTTTAAATGATTTATCAAACCCGAAGTCGAAGCTTTCTTCCCAATACCTCCACGAGAAATTTTTATATCACATACTTTGCACTGCACTTTACGCAAATCTTCGTCATTTTCTTCAAAGTAAACCCAAACTGAAGACTTCTTTTTACTCGTCATACTGTTCCAAAGTCGAAAACCTTTTAAAAAGATATAATGCAAATATACAACTAAAAAACTGTTTGTTTACATCGCTTAATTGAGTATGTTATAACCTACACAAAACAAAACAGAAAACACTGTCAAGAATTGGTTTATCGCTCGCGATTGGCGAAGCGTAGTGACAGCGGGCCAATCAGAGAGCAGGGTGGCGACATTTGCCGTAAGTGATTTGCGCGCTAATTTTCGTACGTTCGTTTATTACGCCAAATAGTTTGACCGAATATTAGGCTATTCGGCCACGCTCTTAGCCGAATATTCGGTATTCGGCCTGAGGCTGAATATACTATTCGTTGCAACACTAGTACATACCATTTCATGATACTCCAACTCGACAGGAATCCCGTGTATGGATGCATAAAGATGATCCAACACTAACAACTCCAAAAAAGCAACGCGCCATGAAAAAATTTATGTACGCCGTTTTCTTTAGAGGTACCGGTTTAGTCAAAGCCATTAAGTTAGAAGAACAGCGCAAAGTCACTGCAAACTGGTACATCAATAAATGTTTACCTGAAGTTTTTGAAGGATTTGATGTAAGGGGTCTTTTGCTGCACCCTGACAATGCATCCTCGCATTTGGCGCGTGCCACTGTTGATTATTTGAGGGAAAATAATATTTGCGTGATTGAACATCCACCTTATTCACCTGATTTGGCAATGCGTGACTTCTGGCTGTTCTTTAATCTGAAGAAACACCTTCGGGGGCGAAATTGTTTTTCAGAAAACAATATTGATACAGTAATTCATCAATATTTTGACAGTATTCCGAGAAATGAATGGCGAGCAGCTTTTGATTTGTGGAAAATAAGATTGAATAAATGTATTGAGGTCAAGAGGGACTACTTCGAACATTTACAATAAAATATTGTCAAATTTGTACTTAGTTTTTTAATATCTCACTGGAACAAGAGTGGCCCTCGTAATTTATTTACTATCGTAGTCTTGGGTTACTACCTATTTTTGTTTTTAAATAAAAATGTAAACGAGTACTGCAATCGAATACCACTTGCATAATCTATTAAACCTCGAAGTTTTGTAAACTTCAAAAGTTTCAAAGGTATTTAAATAACGGTAGACGATAATAGATACATACAATTTTTTATATTTCAATTGAATACATCTTCTAAGTGCAATTTTTGTAATTTGTAATGGGATATTTTATGATGGAAAGAGGCAAATTCTACGGTATATGTTGATATTTGCCTCTTTCCTATTTGTATTTTGTATTTATGCTTGTTGCAATAAATTATATAAAAATAGCGTGATTTTTAATGCAATGCAGAGAACATAAAGAAACTCTGAAATTAACTTTTAAAACCCATACTGTTTATTCTAGATTGTTCCATTTATTTAAACTGCTTCTGTCTTATTTCATGGTATTTCTTTAACATGACATGTCCATCTACATTTATGTAACCAAACAATAAATATATTATCATTATTATTATGGTACAAATCACAGTGTTACATTGGTTCTTTTTTGTTTGCTTGCTACCCTATGAATAACAAACAGTTCTTACAGCTTAGTTGGTCTTCTAACTATGGATGTGGTGTTTTGATTGATTTTTGCATCAACAAATCTGTACATACATATATGGTGGTAACTTTAAAGATTGCAAGTTTTTGTGAAGTTCTCTAGCAACTAGACCAGTTCTTCTTCTTCTTATTATTATTATAGTAAGTAGTAGCCTATGATTAGATGAGGTTCAGTCAGAAATGTTTTAATGAGTAAAGATACAACGAAAACTAATAATCTCATTTGGCTATATAATTACATCCCAGATATATCCGATAAATAATTACATTTCAAATATATTCAATAAATAATAAAGACCTAAATTCTTACGAATTTCCAAATTACTTAAATGCATTCTTAAATTTCTACTATTTAACAAATTCTAATTATGGTAATTAAAAAACAGTTGTAAGCAATTACCAATATTAACTTTCGTAAATTCTAGAACTATTCCAACGTAGAAAAAGGGGAAATCAATTCTAAATTAAAAAACAAAGGCATTAAGTCATAAAGTTATAAAGGTAATCACTTATACTTTGACAAGACGATTTTTCATATTGGTTTTTGCACTAGTGAAATCCAAACGACGCTGTCAATTGTGCGAATACAATTTATTCTTTGTTTTAAATAAAAACTTGTTTAATTTATCATCAAACATAAGTGTATGTTCCTCAGCCATAAGTTATACTCTCGTTTTCATTAACACGTTATTGAAAACCTGTTTGCATAACTTTTACTATATTCTTACTACGCATGAAATTCTAAACATTTTTATCTGTTAATGTAAATAGTAAACTACTTGTGTAATCTTAGCTAGTGGTGATATAATATTGCTCAGGATAATGTCTGACGATGCTGCAGACACTGCATATTTAATTTGTAAATTATGTGAACTGTGCTGTCTGTGTTCACAATGTTGTATTGAAATTTGTGAAGAGTGTCAAAAGGATTCCGGACGAACTACAACAAATCAAAGAAACAGTAAGTAAAATAGATAAGTTTCTCTAGCATCCAAAACCAACAGAATTCTAATAAATTCTTTTATAAATTATACAGATGTTATTACGACTCAATACGCGCCAGTTAATTCTGCAACAACTGAACCACCATCTTGCATTACAAATGGACACCAAGAACAACATTTTCTGAAGACAGTACCGCAACCTTCGGCACCGATTGGTTTGTTATAATTAATAATAATTCATACAAAAATTGATAGTGACTTCAACTTTTTATTAATTGTTTTTCATAGAACAACCTTTATTGCGTCCTTTGGGATTTGGCGATATCAAGACTGATGTACCCCCTTCTTATGAAGAAGCAACAAGAAACAACTTAACAGAATCGACTATGAAAAATTCCAAGTGATGAAGCACGTAACTGAGAGGAAATATTATGTATATCGTCCGGATTTTAATTTCAGTTCAGCTTATAGAATGTAAAGCGATTGATTTCTTGAAGTAGAGATCTACTTTACTTTTCAAGATTGTTTTTGTAATAATATACATATAAATACAAACTATAACTCTTTTGGAATAACCATCTTGTTGTCAGTTTCATAATTCATGTGCTTATTTTACAAAAATATATTGATGCAGACGTGAATACTAAAAATAACACATTATGTCGAGTCAAGGCCATGACCTATTCAACGAACATATCAAAAAAACAGGAAGGAATGTCTAAATATTTGCACGAAAAGTGTATATTGAACACCATCAATCAGCAGAGCAATCAAGTTGTAGTACGTGATTATCTTTTAAGACAATAAAATTTATTTGCTATAAGACTGATTGAAACGTACATTTAATATGTAGATTAACTATCATAAACATAAAGCAGATGTAAATAGCATAGTATTTGTATAGTACAATATTACGTAAATAATATACAGGGTGTTTGGTAAAAGTCATGATTTGGAACTGGAATCATGACTTCTACCATCCTTATCGAATATACGGCAGTGAACCAAACACCCTGTATATACAGTTTCAATTAAAAAACATTTGTTTAATTAAAAAAAGATCTTTATACCTTCTGGTGATCATTGTTGCCAGGTTTGGTAAAATTCCACAATTATTAGCATTCCTGTTAGCATTGGCAAAGTCGGTCACCATTCTTCATTAATGATTCTACTCTTTCTGATTCTATGATTCGTTCATTTTATGGTTCATTCATGTATACAAATACAACAAAATAGAAGCTAGCGCCAACGTACGATACGTCCTACACAATATTTGAATCTTAGAAAGTTCTTTCATTTATATTGTAACCAGAGAAGTCTCGAACTGTTCAGCCGTTTCGATCGTTGAATGTGCGAGAAAAGGCGCGAGCCTTCTAGGCTCATCGAGAGAAATAAAGAAGCAATATACTATATTATACTTCAGCGAGAGGAGAGCTTCCAGTTACGCAGTAGTTCTGCCATGAATACGCTCGTAGTTACAAACGAAATAAATGTGTAACTAGTGATATAAATAAATTATTCTGTACATATAGAAATAAATAAATTTAGTGAAAATAAATATTAGAAATAAATTGTAATAGACTTAAACAATTAAAATAAATAAATGCTTTATTAAAACGTTACAGTGGTGTCAAGTGTGCGGTTTCTGTATAACTTCCTGATTTAGTGGTTGGCAATAAGCCGTTGTATTTGGTAGAAAAAATTACACAAACGTTTTTTAAATTAAATTATTGTAGGGTGACTGGTTGCATTGTTCAAAAACAGCAGCGCGTTCCTTTTCTCACACTGCATCTTCCTGTCAAAGTTTTCCAGCCATTCTGACAAATTTGCCTAGTCATCTAAACTTTTTTGTTAAAGCGTCACTATCTTAAAGGCAATTTGTCCACATGCAAATCTTTAAAGTAACGGAGATTTCTGTATTTTCCGATAAATAATAATTAGAGGTTTATCCTTCTTGCCTATTATATTTTTGCATAATAAAACGGTAATTATGTCTTTTGAAGCTTTTCCGCCACTACACGTTTGCCCTTTCAAAGCAAATGCTTTATTGGGTAACGCACAAAAAAAAAGTATAGTTTCGTCTAGGTTAAAAGTGTTTCTTGGAGAATAGCCCTAAATTAATTACTTACATTACTTTCATCTATTTTTGCTGCTTCGCCGGATATTGCTTTAAAAGTTATGTTGTGTCTTTTACAAAATCTTTCAAGCCAACCATTATAAGCTTTGAATTCTATATTTAATTGTTTTGCTGTTTCTACAGCTTTTTCTTTGATAATTGGTCCCAAAACCAAGATATCTTTCTTACCTAAACAAGAACCTTGGTTAGATGTACTGTACTTCTAGGAACCTTAAATACGAGGGTGGTCTGAAAAGTTTCCGACCTCAACGTGAAGATGGCAGCACTCGTAAATAAAAGCTACTGAATTTCGTTGTTCATCTGTTGACAGTTACTCACCAAAGTTTCAGCCATTTTGGACGCGCAGTTTTTATGTAACAGTCGTTTGAGTGAGTTGATGTGAGTTTTTTTTGTGAAAATGGACAAAATCGAGTATCGAGCTGTCATTAAATATTTGTTTTTGAAAGGCAATACGCCTTCGCAAATAAAAGATGAGTTGGATTCTGTGTATGGGGACTCTGCACCATCATTTTGGGCTGCTGAATTTAAACGTGGCCGTAAGAGCTTGGGAGGCGATGAACGTTCGGGACGTCCAAAAACTGCAACTACCGACGAAAACATCGCCAAAGTTCTCCAAATGGTGCTAGACGACCGCCGAATTAAAGTGAGAGAGATAGCAGAGGTTATGAACATGTCAAAAGAACGTGTTTGTCACATATTAAATCAACATTTAGGCATGAGAAAGCTGTCCGCGCGTTGGGTGCCGCGTTTGCTCACGTTAATGTAAATAGTAAACTACTTGTGTAATCTTAGCTAGTGGTGATATAATATTGCTCAGGATAATGTCTGACGATGCTGCAGACACTGCATATTTAATTTGTAAATTATGTGAACTGTGCTGTCTGTGTTCACAATGTTGTATTGAAATTTGTGAAGAGTGTTAGTGTTAAACCAAAAACGTGTTCGAATAAATATTTCCAACGCTCTTTTGGCGCAGTTTAGGTGAAATAAATCCGAGTTTTGGCGCCGATTAATTACTGTAGATGAAACTTGGATACACCATTATACGCCCGAAACAAAAATACAGTCCAAACAGTGGACTGTAAAGGGGGAACCGGCTCCAAAAAAAGCAAAAACTGTTTTTTCGGCTGGGAAAGTGATGGCGACTGTTCTTTGGGATAGTCATGGAGTTATTTTAATCGATTATCTTCAAAAAGGAAAAACCATTACAGGAGCATACTATGCATCATTACTTGACAAGCTGAAGGCAGAACTTGCAAAAAAATGGCCACATTTGCAGAAAAAGAATCCTGTTTCACCAAGACAACGCACCGTCTCACACCTAAGCGGTTGCCATGGCGAAAATTCACGAATTACGGTTTGAACTGCTTGACCATCCGCCTTACTCACCAGATCTAGCCCAAAGCGACTTCTTTTTGTTCCCTCATCTAAAAATTCGTCAAATGAAGAGGCAATTACCTTCGTGAACAATTATTTTGCAGAGAAAAATGCCGAGTACTATTCGGACGGGTTACAGAGATGGGAGCATCGCTGGGAGAAGTGTGTAGAGTTACAAGGAGACTATGTTGAAAAATAAAAAAAAATTTCAGAAAAAATGTCTTGTATCTTTGTTAGGTCGGAAACTTTTCAGACCACCCTCGTACAACTGGAAAGACATTAAAATGTATCTAGAATCAAAGACAGATATATAGTGCGTCTAAACAAACGCTGTCGGTGAATATAGTAACTTTTAAACAATTCATAGCAAAATGGTCAAAAATTGATTTATTTTAGATCGCAGACAGCTTAAGAGAATCTGCTGTAAAAACGCCTTCTTACATTGCATACGAAAAGTGGATACAAAACAATAGATAAGAGAAACTTCCAGGTACGAGTTACATATCACGCTAATTATTTTGGATTGCAGGAACTTATTGCCATATTCCACGTTCGCGTTTTCATCCTCCCTAGTTGAATGATGTGAATTACTATGCAAACGCTATAATGTGGTTCACAAGTTCCATTTTGGCTATTTTTTTGCCTGACTTCGCCAAAAATTATGATCGAGGTGTCATTCGATTCGGAATGGCATTTAGAAACTTTTCAAACACTTCGAAGTTCCGCGCAAAAAAATTGAAAAAGTTATAAACAAATTCGTAAAAAAATTTTTGATTGTTTATAAAAAAGTGGTGATTGACAATTTTTTAATTTTTCCGACGGGGATCTGTTTTGTAGCCTTTGAAGAATAAGTTCAAGAAGTGAAAAAAATCTCAGTTTTTAGTTTAAATAATATCATGGTTTTTATGTAAATTTTCAATTTTCAATAAGCAAATTGTGGGAAAAATCTTTTCCGATGGATTATTGTTCATTCATGTATCCCAATGATACCTGAAAATTTTTTATTTCTTAATATTTATATTTAATAGGTAAAAAAAATTTTTTGTTAAAGAGAGCAAACTAAGCGGCGCGCGGCCCTATCTTCACCTCTAGATTAAAATTATAAATATTGGTGGTACATTTCCGGGAGTTAGGACTTTTTTGTAAGAAATTTCCTACTATTTAAGAATCTTTTTTTTGATTTCGGATATTTTCAATATTCTTCGAGATATTTGCAAAAAACGAAACCCCTTTTTTATTTTTTACGAATTTGTTTATAACTTTTGCAATTTTTTTGCGCGGAACTTCGAAATGTTTGAAAAGTTTCTAAATGCCATTCCGAATCGAATGACACCTCGATCATAATTTTTGGTGAAGTCAGGCAAAAAATAGCCAAAATGGAACTTGTGAACCATACTACTACTTTCATGTCTGAACTTAATAATTCCTTTTTCGTTAGAGATTTTCACTGCCCGTTAGGTTCTAAAACCAATCCTGATGTTATTAAGTGTAAGCTATTGTTGTAGTACATATAAAATTGTTTTGTTTACGTTGAAGTACGGAAAAATTTTGGAATAAAAACCATCGTTGGTACTCAAAATCATTATTTAATTTTTTGCAAAGCTTATATAAAATGAATAATTTAATATGTCGACGAAAACTGGTCTAGTCCCAATGTATCGCTAACTACTGTATTTGAAATCTTCATCGTGTAAAAGTAGTTACACAATGGACAGAAGATGTGATTTTTAAACATACAAAAGAAACTAGGATTATTTAGAGATTTTAACTGTCGTGTATCAAAATAAGAGAGAGATGCTGAAGTAAATCTTTATAAACTTTATAAGTAATAGAGATTTGATAGTGCAGTAAACAAATCTTATCGTATTACAATTATAAATGAATTGCGATTTAAAATGTTTACATGTTTATGGACCAATCCTAAGATCGTAAATCACAAAACACTATAGCCTTATCACGTGTAAATTAAAAGCGTACATAGTCACCTTCACCAGTCATTCTTGAGTAACCTCAAGAAAAACAAAAATCTTCCTCAGAGCTAATGAAAAAAATTTTTCTTTAATTTTACATTGATTTCATGCTGTATAAAGTAATCTCACGGTAACATCCTTAACTTCCGTGTAATCCCTCTTGGAAATAGTAAGTGCTTTCTTGGAAGATGGTTCGTTGGAAAACCAATCGATCGTCGGTCGTTCTAAAGAATCATGATGGAAATTATGTACTTCCCAAATAAAATTAGGCTTGGTGCTCCAACAAACAAATGAAAAATTGTTCTCCAAAATAATATGTGTAATGATATTTTTATTTGTTTCATTAATATTCTTGTTTATATTTATATTCATTTCTACTAACATCTGCAGTATATTTCGTTGTTCTTTGAATCTTGTTTTCCTTCCTTATTCACATTCATTTCTTCAGATGTAAAATTTCTGATTTTAATTTCACTTTCAACTCGTTGCATATCACTTCCCTCCTTATTATTTCCTTGACCTCCTATCTTAATCATCAGCTCTCTCACCTGTTCTTGTTCTTCCTTCTCTTCTTCCCTTATAATTCCAGACCCAGTAGTTGACATTTTTTGATTGCTTTACTTTACCCAATATTTTATATTTTTATTATGATTAAAATAAACTTCTCTTTGTATTTAATTATTCTCTTTAAGTACTTCTCCAATTATTTTTATACAGAATGTCCCTAAAGGTTTGTACAACGCCCTGTCACAATTTCCCAAAACAGGACGATTTAACAACCAAACTTACCTCTATACAAAAGTGCTCCGTTAAGGCTTTACCGGACGTCAAAGATTTTAAAAATATTTCTATTTTCTTAAATAACAAAAGAGTACTTTTAGCGATTGGAATTAAATTAGGGATGTGTATGTGTACTGGAAAAAGGGATTTTTTGACATCAGTTGTTTGCTTGTGGGTGTTTTGTAAGTGGCCAAAAGTCGATCATCCACATGCAATAAAGCTCAGATTTTGTAACGGTTTGGTCAATACTTCTGAAACTTTTCCCACAGATGGGCATTCTTATCTCGGGCATTTTTGTCTGGTGTTAGATTTTGATAAGTGCAATAGTTTAGGCAGAAAAAAACAATTTTGATTTGCCTTCCGGCATGTAATGTAAAGTTTAGTAGCATTCAAAACAATTAATAAAATAAAACCCATGTTAATATGATACGTAAATTTAATGCAGAAAATGAATACGCTTACAGTAAATATTATACAAAGGAATTTGACAGCTTTTTTGTACCAAAGCATTTGATACAGACGCGAATGCTAAAGATAATAAATTACGCCGTATCAAGGCCATGACCTTTTTGATGGAAAAGAAATGTCGGAAAGAAATGTATATTGACCAGAGTCCTGTACCTTTTTATTAGTTCTTGCTTCTTCAGCAATCAAAAGAGCAATCAGTTGATAGTATATTATCCTTTAAGATGTTAGAATTTATTTACTGTAAGATTGGATCATACTTATAATATGTAAATTAACTATCATAAATTTAACGTAGGTGTAAATAGATATATATAGTTTTTATAAAGAAATTGGAAGTTAATTTCAATGAAATAATGTAATAAAAAAAACAAATCTCTAACCTATTTATTCTCTTATCAAGTAAAGGAAACCATAATACATCATTGACATCCTTTTCCTTTAATTCCCAATTCCCCATTTTATTATCGCAGTTTTATAGCACACCGAATGATTTGGAAATTTTATTAATAAACTAGATGTTTATACAAATAGTAGAGTTCTTCAAATTCAAAATGTGTCGTAGAATAATAGGGGATTGTTGTGGAGTATGTTGCTATGTATCAATTTTACATTGCTTTATGTATTGTAAAAAACTAAATGATTGCTGTAAATGTGATAAAAATAAGAAACCTATGCAAGTGTCTTATGAAAATAATCAAGAAAGTGAACCAGCTGGTAAGTTACTACTTTAAATTTTATTTTATTTTTGATTTTTTATGTATGCCTTACAAATTAGTTACTTATATCTTTATCAAAATCTAAACATGATCTGATATTAAATATTATTTATAATTTTGAATAATAAAAAAATAAAATTTCTTATAATGTGCAGATGTTGACACTGTTACCATTCTAAATGTTACAACAACTCAACCAGTAAGAACTAATCCACCACAGGAACAAGATATGAAACAAACATAATGCCAGTTTCTCAATTCACAGTGCCATCTGACATGGAGAATAACTAATTGTGTTTTATCTTTATATTAAGAATAAGAGATGTTATAAGTTGTTACATATTTATTTTTAAAGCTTTTTAACATATCATTATTTTCTATTTGACACAATGTAATGTTACTTGTAGTACAGTAAGAAGTCGATGAGGTTTTGAGTTAATTTACAAATTACTAATATATTATCTTTACCATATGTGTTAGAAAACCTAAATCTCTTTATGTTATATAAAATATCAAAATTTTAAAATTAGTTAAGTAGGTAATGTTTGACCGATTGTGAGTAAGATGTAAGATATTTAATATTTATTCGTTTTTCCTAATATCTAATAAAACTATAGCGGATTAAGAAATTAAATTTCTGGGGTTAATTGCCACTTTACGATAGATGTTTAACTAAAGTGGTGACTAACCTTTTAAAGGTACATTTGTTTTACTTTTTAATTTTGTTTTTTGCTGCAGTGTTAAAATGTTGACTCTATTAAATTATATTGAAAATTTTATAATAATCTTTTATTCATAACAATAAGGGTTACACGTGTTTCGGTTATCTTACAAATCTAGCACCATCGTCATTCTTAAAAAATTGGGACTTCCCAAGATTTAATATAACTTTTAATAGCTGACTAATATACAGGGTTAGCCAAAAGTTTGGAAACAGTCTTATTGTAGCAATACCGATAGAATTAGCGGAATAATAGCCCTTGGGGGGTAGATTAGACTATCTTATCGACATTCTGACAATTAAAAAATTAATTCAATTATCCAGTTCCGTGTAATTGATATGAACTTTTAATTTTTAAATGGCACCCTAGTATTTTGATGACATTTTCTAAATCTGCATACAATTCTAGATACGACAGTGAAGAAAAACTGCTATAATAAATTAATAAAGTTTGCAGTTTTAGTGTATTTCAGTGCATTTAATCCTGTTAATAGGCGGAGCCATTTAGGTTGACGCCCGTTGCTAATGACCCGTATTGCCCTACGCCTTAAGTGTTGCATTCCAACTCCCTACCTATAGGATGAAGCTAAATGATGTAGGCGGAGCACAAATACCTAATCACTGTGTTTTTGCTGGTTTTTGCCCCCTCAGGCGATAATAATAATCATTCGGATTTAAATTCATACTTAATCCTTAACTAATCATTTTAAAAGTTATAGAAAAATGTAGTTGACTAGATTTTTATTGCTTTACTGCTTTCTTCTTTACCTCTGTTCCATTTAAATTGCAATATTAGCCCTACTGTCAAATGGCAACAAAATTTTC
>VTPC01007750.1:0-70184 GCA_011009095.1 Ignelater luminosus
CAACCACATAAATGTATGGCCACTGAATTAATGTGTATTTTTTCAAAAAAAAAACATTCTCTTAGTTTACAGTAGTAAGATTATTGAAAGCAGAGGATTTAAAGAAAGATCAAACTCTATTTCTTTGTCAAATAAAACAGAAGGCTTTACAAAGAACGATGTTTCCATTGGGTGAACTTACCAAACCTGTAGTTAAAAAGATTGCCATTGAAAATGGATTAGAACAAATAGCCAGGAAGAAAGAGAGTATGGGAATATGTTTTATTGGATCAAGAAATTTCCAAAAATTCATTTCTGAGGTAAACATAAATATAATAACAAGTATAGCAGCAAGATAATAATAGAGACTGTTTTTCTAGTATGTTGATAATAGGCCAGGTAACTTTATTGATGTGGATACTGGAAAAATTGTTGAAACTCATAATGGAATTCATCAGTGGACACTAGGTCAACGAACAAAAATATCAGGTTGCCCTGTTGCTTACTTTACTGCAAAGAAAAATTGCAACACAAATGATATATATGTGGTAATATATACTTTTTACATACTTAATTTGTGATATAATTAAATTTCTTTGCAGGCACAAGGTACACATCACCCAGCACTATTTAGTGGCTTATTGTACACATCTCCACCATACTGGATTCATTCGCGGCCTAAAGAACTTGAAGATGGTGGCATATATGATTGCGATTTTAAATTTCAACATGTAGAAAACTTTATTCCTTGTAAAATAAGTGAAACACATAAAGGACTTGTTGTGATTTTACAAACTAATAGACGTGCCCTCACACCTGGACAATTTGCTGTATTTTATAAAAATGACGAGTGTTTAGGAAGTGCTAAAATTGTAAATGCTGGTCCATCAAATTTTATATTACACTGGTTAGAAAACAACAACTTGAGAAATGTATCAGATTTATTAGTATATAAAAATAAGTTATTTAGGCATACAAATGTGAAAGAAATAGACAATACAAAAAATGAATTTCATACTGGAGAAGATGATATTTCAGAAAAAGAAAACAATGATGTACATGAAATAAAACACAAATTAGAAATTTAAGAGAAAGTAAGCATTTAATAAAATACAATGTAAAATAAATTATTTATATTTCTTATCATCATTTTCTGATTTTCGTTTATGTGCTTTTTCTTTCCTATGTCTATCATCTTCATCACTATCTCCACTTGAACTATCTTCTGAATCGTCAGATGATTCATACTTCTTTTTCTTGTTACTTTTCTTTTTCTTCTTATGTTTTTTATTCTTTTTATGTTTCTTTTCTTTCTTAACTTTAACCTACAGAACAAATTAATAATTTCTCTTCTCACAATTTAAAATCAAGCCTATACACTTACAGTTACAGGTTCTTCCGTGGCAACAGATGAAGTTTCATCTTTTACTGTATAAATAGGCAACCTCATGGGCAACTTTATATCCCCTGAAATTTGATCTGCCAATGTTTCTCGCAAATCTTGTGGTTCCATTACAAAAGGTTTTACTTCTCGAGTTTGCACTGGTTCAGCTTTTGGAGCACATCCTTCTTGATGTAATTGCTTTGTTGCTTCATCTGTTTTTTTTCCATCTTTAGGCATTTTGTAATCGTTGACATGATCTACTCGTAATGTACGGCCTAAAAGCTAAAAAGGTAAGATATTTTAAAGAAATGCCAATTATAAAAATTTTATCAAAAATTATTAAAATTAAACAGTTTTGATTTTTAATCAATTGTTTTGCACTCTTTAGAAGGCATTATCTCCATAAGAACAGTGGAAATTGGTGACCTAATTTCAAGTTGGGCATGGACCACTTGATTGATTAGTTTCTGTATAATTTAATTTAGATTAATCACGTGCCTGCCCTGAAGTTGAGTCGCCTGACGCTGCATGGAAATGGAGGCTGTACATTCATACAAACTTTTTTTATTTTGGTCCTGACATTTGAATTCATGATAACCTTTTAGTATTTTAATGGGCAATTACCAGCTAATTAATTGAAATTTTTGACTTCCACCAATTCACTATTCACATTGTTTGCAATACTAGTGGATTAATATGTGGTGGAGATTATGGTGCGAGTTATTTTTGAATTCATTGCGTAAAACTACCAGAAAATACAGGCAATAGCTAAGTTTCTCTGAAGTCAAGGCCTTCCTCAAGTGACTACTTAAAGGAAATGATTATATTATACAGGAAACTAAGAATAAGGAGAGGCTAACTACATGAATATAAAAATTGGGATTTATTACTTTAATTCCATTGAAGTTATCTACTGCCAACACAGTAGACCTTTGGTCTTCATAGCATAAAAAACAAAATCCTTTAGATTTTCCTGTATCTTTATCACGTACTAAATTTATGTTTACTGCTTCGCCATACCTGAAACAATGTTTAGTTAATACCTAGCTTTTACTAAAAATACATTAAATTATTAATTTTATTTATAGATAAAATTCTTACTGAGAAAATATAGTGATTATGTCTCCTTCTGTTAAATCATAAGGTAATCCTCCAATAAATATCCATGCACTGTCTCTATATTGATCATGCCATGATGTTTTATAGCCTGCATGTAATTCCTGTTCGCTTAATTTTTTCACATTTTTCATATTACTGAGAAAAGTAATTTGAAACGTTATCAAAAGGTTTTTGTAAATACCTTCTATATACTTACGTTAATGGATTCATTGTTAGAGCTTAGAATTGGATAACTGGTAAGGATTTTATCTAACACCTTGAACACTAGTCAGTGTTCTATATCAATATTAAGTAGCTTTTCAAAATGTTTTAGCAAAATTAAGAAAAACGATAAGCTTTAAAAACTCAAAACACCTTTTTAAAACTTCGAACATAACCTGTTATAATAATAATAATGATAATAATCTAGGAACTGCTTTGAATGCTCTGAACATAACCAACAATTGCCAATAAGCAAGCAAAATTTATTATTATTTGTTTTTATTGATTGAATAATTTCCCTGAGAGTTTATTAGAACTTCTTTGAGTAGTGAACGTGAAAAATTATAGTATTATTATTTATCAATTAGAATTACATAATAAATCATTTAAAACAGTGTATGAGTTATACGTAAGGTTAGAATGAGCGATCAGGTAGGTTTTATCGTAGTCTATTTATGAAATAGTTCTGATCATTCAAGTAAATTTTCAGAATAAAGACAACAAAACCACAGCTGAAACATGGTCCCCGCATGCAAAATACTACGATCCAATAAAAATTGGTTCGATAGATGGAACAGATACAGAACCTCACGATAAAGCTATAGTACGTTCAATAAATTCGGAATATCGATCAAATCGACATGTAAAAGGTAGACCAGAATGTACAATATTTGTATCCAGATTAAGCCCTAAGACAACTAAGGATACCATTAAGGAGGTGTTTTCGAAATATGGTCGTTTAAAAAGATTTCGACTTGTTAAGGATATCGTTACTGGAATACCAAAGGGATATGCTTTTATTGAATATGAAACAGAACGAGCTGCTGAAGATGCTTATAGGAAAGCTTATAAAATGTATCTAGATGGTCAAGCAATATTTGTAGACTTTGAATGTGAAAGACTGCTGAAAGGTTGGAAACCAAGAAGATTGGGTGGAGGATTTGGAGGTCGAAAAGAATCAGGCCAATTAAGATTTGGAGGAAGAGATAGACCATTTCGCAAACCTATTTCTTTGGAAATTCAAGAACGTGAGCAATATGAAACCGAACAAAAAAATCGAGAATATAAGAGAGATGAGTATAAAGATCATAAACATAGAGATTTCCATGGTCGAGAAGAAAAATACAGATATTCAAAAGAAAGAGACAAAGAATATTACCACAAACATTATAAGGAACGCTCTGAGAATTTAGAAAGAAGTAGGTCACGAGAACGACATGAATATGAAGCAAGAAGTTCCTCTGAACGTTTAAGAACTCGAGAAAGAAGATCTGTTGAACATACTGATACTGCAGACCACACAAATAAGTTTAATGATATGAACGGAAAAAGTGAAGAACTACACA
Source organism: Ignelater luminosus (assembly GCA_011009095.1). Lineage (NCBI taxonomy): Eukaryota > Metazoa > Arthropoda > Insecta > Coleoptera > Elateridae > Ignelater > Ignelater luminosus. The sequence goes on from VTPC01007750.1 coordinate 4,030, forward strand.
GAAATCAAAAATGATGTTTTCTTAAATTATAATAATTTGTAATATACATAAGTTTTTTAGTTGAATTAAATTGCTTTACACTTAATACTCTTGAATATTATTACTGGAAACAAGAATAACAAGAAATAGAAATTGTTAATTTTGTATGTCTCTATTGATTGTAACACATTGTCAGTGTGTTCTATTTTTGATGTATTCATAGTATATCTGTTATTATAAGAGATAGAAAGATGGGATTTGCACTGTACTGTTCTAACTTTTCAAGTCAAATTCATTGGTGAAAATGAAATTAGTGTTTGTCTTTTGTTTTTGCGTTATAAGCCAAAATTCGAAATGTCTCGTTCTCTTGAAAGTGGTGTCTGTTTTCCTGTTGCAATAATGTAAATGTTCACCATGAGTTTTGTAGGGTCATTAGCAGAAAATCATGATTTTCAAATTAGAAGCAAAATTTCAGTTTTTTTAAAAACAAGTGGTTGGTTTAGCATCCATTAGAAAGAGAGTTTAAAGAGCTTTCTAACAATATATTTATTGTTAGAAATGCTGAAGATATTGCCAAAGATATATGACATCTAAGATTTTAAAATTTAAACATAGTAGGCAGCAAAAACAAATATAAGAGGTATTCTATAGACAGATTTTATATTTTAAACATATTCTCCAGTTTCACCAATGAATTTGGTTTAAAAAGTTAGGACGGTATGGTGCAAACCCCATCCCCTATCTCTTATAATAGCTGAGATATATTGAAAATGAGACAGACTGTACTTACAAAGTTCTGCTTGGGTTATTATTATTTATAAACATCGGGGAATGCAAAGCATAACCACAACGAACTCCATTTTGTTACTGAGTTCAAGCAACAGTCTTCACAAAAATTAGCAAACATTTATCTTTTAGCGACCACTTTGACCATGTTCCCGAGGTGATATCAAAAAACTAAAAGTATACGTATCTCTTATTTCTTGATGGTGAATATGATTCTAAAGTAAAAACAAAATTTTTAAAAATTTTTCAAATTTCGGCGGTCATTTTGACCATGAGATATCAAAAAATGAAAACACCACGTTAGCTTTAGTTTTTGATGTAAAGTCCAAATATGAAATCAAAATTTCAAAATTTAAAAGAAAAATGCAGACAGACACACAGACTTTGCAAATTTAGTAACGACTCCTTCGGAGTTCATCGAAAATGTTTTATTTTTTCATATAAAATACTTTGAATATAAATTCATCTACAAAAAGTAAAATAATTCTTGGAATATCTACAAAAAACAGAGCTTTACTTGGAACGAAGGTGTCAGCACTACTGCTCGTTCATCTTCAACCACGGACATCATTACAAGTGTGTGGTACACATATAGGTGGTCAGATTCTAGGGTGACCGTCCCCCATGAGTGTTTACAAAAAATTTTTTTACGCTGCCCAACTGCAGACGTTTTTGACAGCAAGATATGTAATTATACTTTAATACACTCAAATATGAAATGCTTCAGGCACTTTAATTCTTTTTTATTACCATTACTGACAAAAATGTAAAATACTAATTATATTCAGTAATGCTAGTGCAAGGAACTGCCACTCTAATGTACTGCTTATATTCCTTCAACAGTCATCACTGCTTTTCATACATTTCAGTTTAAAACCACGGTATTTATGAAGATCATGAGTAGGCATAGAATTCCTAGATATTTTCAAGTCTTTCATGCTGTAAACAATTGATGTTGGTTTTCTCAATATATGAATTATCATGTGCGATCTTGAAAGTGTATACAATTTTGTGTTCTTTAATGCATTCGGTACCAGTAAAATATCAATGTCTTTCTCTCAGTGCCGCCAATATTTTTCTGGAAATTTCTTGAGGCTTTGATAAGAAAATGTTATACTATACATTAATATCTATATTTAGCTACTGACAAAGAAAGCTGTTATTTTCAAAACGTCTAGTAATATTATAAAAATATAAAGAAGTCATTTGAGTAAGAGTGTTATACCTTTTAACCAAAGATGTTAATTATGTAGACTACTATGCAGGGTGAATTTTTTAAATTGAGACAGTGGAATATCTCAAAAACAATGAATTTTTAAACAAATATTTCAAATAAAAGTTATTTGGTTTCAAGGGGCATTCTTCATTTGTAATCAGACTTGTCTTCTTTTTTTTTTAAATGGAAACCTATCTTTACAGGATATTATTCTGCGCTAAAAAACAAGCAATTTTTGTTTGAAACATTTTTTATTCGTTTTCAATTGTTACTTACTTAGTTTAAAGGTACTCTTTATTAATATCTTTGAAAAATGAAATCAAATAAAAAAGATTTTTAGACAAGATTTATTGTTTCGCATAGAGCAATATTCTGTAAATAGCTTTTATTTGAAACAATGCAATATTCCATTGCCTCAACTTAAAAAGTTCATCTCATATACAGGGTGCTGAAAGAATGGTGAAACAACACCATACTGCAGTATTTAGGGACACACCCTGAACACAAAAAAAATGTTAAACAGATTCTATCTTATAATTTCTTAAAGATATGGAGGTCTTAAGAATGAAATTTAACATTTTTGTTATTAAACAATTCTGAATATTTTATCAATCTTTTAGTAGCATGATCAATAATAATTTCTACTTAAAACAAACAAATATCTTTTGCGAAATTTTATTTTTCATATTTTACACATTCATCTTCATAACAATGAGCTGGCAAACATGCTATTTAATAAATTATAGTTATTTATGTAACAAGTTGGGAAAATTATACTTTACAGGAGGAGATCAATTCCAGATGAGTCCTGGAAGCTTGCAAGTTCTGTGAAGACACTTCCCTGGTGTGGTATGTACAAAATTAAAATAGAAAAATCTAGAAAAAACAAAATTCAATGGAAATGCTTCCCTGATGTTTTTGAGTCAGGAAAGTTGTTGCTATAGTGGCAGTTGCAGAAAAAAAATATTTTGTTAGTAGGCTATTTTGAGTGGATATTGTTTGACATCAGTTGACAAATAATCTCAAACTGTCAATACAAAATTAAAATTTTGATTCAAATTGAACAAAAAAAAATGTACAAGCTGCTGCTAGGCTCTATATGGAAAGATTTGCACAAAGGACAAATGCTCTTCCCAACATATTTAGAAAAGACTGGATCAACAAGTAATGGAACCTGGAAAGGTTGTTCTTAACAGATTTGTAGATTGTAGAAGTATAAGATTTGTGTAAACCGCTGAAATGGAAGATGTTCTTGCAAGAATTGAAAAAACACCTTTAAGGGGTACCAGAAGTATTGCAGAAAAACTTGGGAGTTGACCGACAACTTGTTTGGAATGTAGTTCATGATGAGGGAGTCCCCACACATCATTACACTAAAGTTCACTGGTTGTAACTACAAATCCTCAATGCAAAATCAAATTATTGCAAGTGGTTAATCGCACAAACTGAAAAAAATATAGCTTTCCAATTTCAGCCAAAACGATATGTTTAACCAACACCATAATTAGGATTTGGAGAATCTCCATGTAACATAATCAGCTCATAATATGGCTGCAGTGAGAAATTATCCCAATAGATGAATTGATAGAAATGATACTGTTTTGTAGCCAGCAATAAGTCCCAACTTGACACCGCTACTTCTTTTTATGGAGTTTTGTAAAGAGCTATGTCTACCAAACACCTGTTAACAACTGGTAAGAACTTCTCCATCGCATTGGACACCTTTCTGCTGGTAACCTGAGATATGTTGGAGCAAGTATCAGCGAATATCATCAAGAGAACTAGAGCTTGTGTAGCAGCAGGTGGCAGTAATTTTGATCATGTACTTTAATGTCAAATATAAATGCAATTTTATTTTAAATTCTCTCGTTTATTATCTTTACTGTTATTGTTAATTTTTTACTATTGTTACTTTTTTGGATGCAAAACTACTGTTAAACTAATTTAAATAAAAAATGTTTTTCTAAAATATAACTATAATTTCTTTTTCAGTCATAGCCATGGCATGGTGAACATGAATAAAATGTTTTATTTAAATAGATGCTTGCTATAATAAATAAACATTGTTGCCACATCCAACAAACATTCAAGTCTCCATATCTTTAAGTAACGAGATAGAATTTTTTTTAACATTTTGTCATGCTCAGGGGGTATATAAGGTAAGGAATTAATAATAAAAAAATTAGCGACAAGATTTTTATCTTTTAACTCCTAACTTTATTTTTGAATCATAATCTTTATGGTAATTCTTTGAGACACGGGACACTAACCCATTACATAGAATGCAACATGTGCGTTGCTAGCACTGCTCAAAAACATGCTAAAGGAACTCACATTTTGAAATTCATAAGCGCATACAAATCTTATGCCTAATCATGAGTTTTGCTTAACTGCAATGACATAATATTATTCCATTCAACATGAATCTTTGACGAGTCTAATAAATTAATCTATTAATGTAGGTTAGTGGAAAGTCAAATTCTGTCTCCAATCCAAAAGTAGCTCCTTCCTGGCCCTTTTATTTTATAATATACCAGTGTCCTAGGATCCAGATGAGCATCACTCAATTTGTTTTTGCCCAAGAAAGCCAGGTAACAGTGGCACACCAAGACCAAATGAGATACAATTTGCAAAAGGCACAGTTTTTTAAGTTCAATCACTGGTGACAATGTTAAATAGTAAGATATGATTTGTATTTATTACTTATAAAGCAGCAATATCACTAGTAATATTAAAAAACTTAATATAGAAACTAATTTTTAATCAATACGTATTATAACAAAGTAGTTTGTTTATACAAATGAACTTTTATCACTTTAATAAAAAAAGGGTTATCCTATATACTCGAGGCGTTTCAAGAAATAGGATTGGAATTCTCTACTACATTGACTTGTTCGTCATTATTTTCAGAATTGGCAGTCTTATTAGAATTTTCCTGAAACAGTAATCAGATTTAATATTTCAGAATTAATGATATAATTATTTCAAACAGTATCTACCTTTTCAGTTTTGTTACTTTTTGTATTCTTTTCCATTTTAGAAAGAATTATTTTCATTTCTTCTGCTTCATCCATTGCATCAAAAAAAGCTCGTCTTGAATCTAGTAAGCAAAGTAACAATAGTAATTGCAAAATACAGTATTGCATAATAAAAATAATTTTTAATTTTGATTAGCCACATAAATGTTGATATAATTTTATAGCTACTCAAATAAACTTTTTCCAAGACATACTTACATGGCTCTGCTGTCAATGCATATACATAACTCTCAGACATATCTTTAATTTTTTCCTTAAAAGTATCTACAAGTTCAGAAAAAAAGTCCCAAAACTTTGTTTCATCTTCAACATCAAATATACTCTGAAATAATAAGATTTATTTTAAAACAGATTACAAATACACGTTATATATATTGTTCTATATTGTCTACTTTTAATGTGCTTTCAGATTAATTTTATTAATTTGGAGACTGGCATGAAACAATCACTTTTACTTTGAATCTAGATATTGAGCTGGAGGCAGGAATCCATAAGAGCATACAAAAGGGAATGATATCTACTTAAGAAGGTTCTTCTACGAAACAAATTAGACAAAACTCTAAATTTTTAATGTTACATACATCCCAGTGCCCAAACTGACATTGGTTAAAATACAATCAGCATGTAAAACGCACGAGCAACACATGTACGCAGTGTGCAGGTGAGTGAACTAAAAGCACAAGATCACAAGATTCCTACTCTGATGGGACAAGAGTATTCGATGATTTACCTGTGACAATGCTAATTTTGAAAATGCTTCTCTAAAATGCTGCAACTTCAAAAAAATTTTTTTTAATGTAAAGCATGTTTTAACAAATTACATAAATTATTTAAAATTAACATTACTGTGTTACATGTAATTTATGCAAATATACTGCAATATTACTTGTTAAGGTAAGTGTCATAAATTAATAATCTGATAGCACACCAATATACCTATAAAGTTCGTTTCTTACTGAGAATTTAAGATACACATCAGCTGCTTTATTTCTAACTCTTGCTGCATCAAACTCAAATGCTTCAAGTTGATCGTCATTTAAATTCCACTCTTTTACATTTCCAATATATCTGCATAAACGTTTAACCATATCAACTACAGGAGGATGTTTTTTTAACATTAGTGGTTCGATTTGCAAACGTAACATTTTATCAAGGTGTTCTAATGCCTGTTTAGGATCAGCTCTATCTAATCCTAAATTGCTTTTTATTTTGGCATCTAACTCAATCAAGTTTGATTCAGTTTTAAGCCACAATACCTTCTCCCTTTTACGCTTAATCAAATCCAACTCAACAGCATTAGTTACTTCATCTATATCAAAATTCAAATTTGTCACAAACATATGTGGTTCATCTTCAGGCTGAGAAGAACCTTGCTCCACTAGAGTTTTAAATGATAGTATTGTTTTTGCTTTAGATTCTTCATATTGTGCATAGTCAAGTTCATTATTTAAAGGAGGTGGTGTTTCATAATTGAATTTTATCCCTACTAGTTTTCCTTCTGGCTGTTTCACAATAAGCAGCTCAACTTTATCTTTCTTTCTGTCTTCCACAGGCATTTCTAAAATATATAAAAGTGTTAGGTAGTTAACAGCAGGAAAATCTATGTTATTCAAGATTATTTACTATTATATATTTCTTCTTTCTGCTTCACGTACTCAGCCTGAAATACATACAGTTTTATGTTACAAAATAATACTAACAGTTAGTTTTTATTCTATACTAATTTATAGAATCCTAGGACTAAATTGTGGTGACTAAGTCTTTGTGATTGTAAAGGATCATGCTTAAATGCATCTTTCCAGAATATACAATATACTTACATATGTAATTAATCCTTGAAGAAAATCAGTAGTGATAATATGAACATCATCTATGTTGTAAGTACTTTTAGGCACATTTTGTTTAGATTTATCTATAGCAGCTTCATCTTCGTCTGTGTTCCTTTCTATATCATTAATTCCTTCAGATTCCTCAATACTTTTATATTTTAATTTAGAATTTATGTCTTGCTCCTTGGCATTGTTACTAAAATAATAATTTAAGATTTAAATTAGAGTTGGGCAAATGGAAACTTTCTGGGAAGGAAATAAATATCTCAGAGATAGTTTCTAAATTGTATTGGAAATTTTCAGGATAGTTTCCTTAGAAAGTTTCAAACTTAATATTTTGAATTTCTCGTCAAGAGTAGTTTTAAACGTTTTAAATTAAATCTGAGGTTAGGTTAAGTGTTTTAATAGGAATTCTGTTTTTTCTAAAATCAACAGTAAAGTACATATCTGAAATAGTAAATTGAGGCAAAATCAACAGTGAAGTGATTTTTTGTATGATTTTGTTGCCATGCAACTGATATAAGACATTTGTAGATGTCAAATTACTTATGTGAAGTACACAATACACAACTTATATTACGAGGCCAAAAATCTAGAGTGACTCATTTGTAGCATAAATTGTTAAAAAGAAGCGGTATACAGAATTACATAGTTCAAGATAAACAGTACCCAATCAAGAATACGTGCCGCTTTATAAACATAAGCGCTTAAGCGTACTCCCATCTTACCTTACCTCACTTTCTAAAGACCGCCCACAGTCTGTGGCACTCTCTACAATTTTTGCCTCGCAGTATAAAAATGAAGTATTATTGTTTCAAATTTTATATTATTAGTTTCATGATTTCAGAAGAAACTTAATGTGCAACTTGTCACTCAAGTTTTTTTTTTATCATTCAACTTTAGTGGTGCCTATTGGTATTCAAATAATAAATAAGCATTCTACATGACCTTGAGCCAAATGGAATTTGGAATCGTTTTACTGAAAACAGAAAGAAGGCATGTTGCTATTTGTGTATTTTTCAACAAATTTCGGTATGTTCAAGAAATTAGTATGTAATAGTTATTTAGTCATTCTATATTGTATGATATGTAATAACCAGACACTAAATTGTTCAGCAACAACAGGGTCGGCCTCACTATACTAGCTACTAGATAATTTTAATAATCACTAGGATGTAAGTGTTATTGGTGTGAAAATTGTTGCTTGATTTAAATTAAAATTGTATTCCTACACAAATACAGTATTTTCAAGGTGGTGATCTCTCAATAAAAAATTCAACAAATTTACCACCAACAAAGAACAGTACGAACTGTAAAATGAATAAATGAAAGCAATGTGCTTATTTGAAAAAGAATAAGTCTGAGTTCCAATAGTGATAATAAAACTAAAAAACTGCTATTTGAAAAAATAAATTAGCATAAATTTTTCTCAGGAAATTGAACAGGACAGCAAAACAAATGCAGTTTCTCAATGTTTACCTTTTCTCGAGAAATAACATTGACTAATAAGAAGAAACACAACTATTCTTTGTGGTTTACAAGGTAGTTGACAAAGATTCCCAAAAAGATTTGTCAAATCATGGCCCTTCTCTTTTAAGGAAACTGAGCATTTTTTAGGTTATCTTAAAACAAAATATCACATATCAACAGAAACGAAATCTAAAACAGAAAGTAGATACAACTTTTGCTAAAACCAGAAGCAACCTTGAGCATTTCGCTTAGTTGAAAAAAAAACATTTTGATTTTATTTCTGAAACCTGAACAGAAATGTTAAAATTCTTTCAAATAATTTTTTTTAAATAAATAATATTTTTATATTACTACAACTCTGGAAATAAAATACAAGTTTCAATGAGCACCTTTCATCTATCAATGGCTGAAACATGAACTGGGGAAGACAAGCACCTTTCTTGAGAAGAATTGAGTTACACTACTGAAAAACAGATTGTTACCAAACCCTCACTTTATTTCACCTTTACAAAACATTATACTGAAGAAAACATACAGAAAATTTTTATTTACCTAGTCTGGCCATTAAGTTCAAGATTAAATTAATACAACATGAAACTAAGACACAGATTTTATTAGAAAATAAAACAGTATAAAACTATGAACACGTTGATACATAATTTACTCATAATGGTCTCCCTGAGCCTTCACACAAGCTTGTAATCATTGACGCCAATCATCTATAGCAGCATGTATGACTTCCATGTCAATATTGGTCACTGTGTAAACCAGAAATAATTTTGACTGCTCCAGATCTTTGGGACTCATAGATAGTGTTGTAAGGCTTCAAATGTTTCACTGAAACTTTTCAATTAACTTTCAATTCACTGAAACATCTGAATACCCCTTGAAACTTTCCTAAAACTTTTGTTTTTAAATTCTTATGTTCCTACAACCTATAGTAATAATAATCATGGTTATACCACAGCTTAAATAAGAATCAGATATTTCACTCCCTATACCACCAATGTTCCCACTTTTGTCACTGTGCATTTACATTAGCAGCTCCGAGAGTTACCCATGCCTACCCTTTTATGCACGTTTTATGAAAAGTGCATACCACGCTGTGCTGCTTGCGCAGTACATGTCAAAACAGCAAGCTCTGGGAGTTGCTTGGAAAGAGAGAGCAATAGAATCCGCAAATCTGTCGAAGTGAAACGTCTGACTCTTATTTAATCTGGGGTTATACTGGACAGTGAATAATGTTGGCAAGTTTGCCATTTGACTATGCCGCATGAAGTTTGACAACATTGACTGGTATCATTTTGAGGTTATGTGGCTGAAGATAGAAGTTCAAATGATTTTGTTGTTTTTTTATGAAGGTTTTGCTGTAAACTATGATGACTATGATTTTAAATGCCATTCTTGAAGTTTGATAGTGCCAAACATAAGTTTCAATGCTATTGCATCTAATTAAGCATAAGTTTTTAGTATTGCTAAAGTTTTAAGTTATGAAACTTTTCATAAAAAAGTTCAAAAACAAATGTTTCAGAAACTTCACAACACTACTCGAAGAGAAGACCTTCTCCTTTAAAAGTCGCCAAATTTTGTAATCCAAAGGATGATGATGAGGGCCAATCTTTGTGTTTGATAAAATCAATATTTTGGTTCTTAGACAAGACAGTTGTCTCATATTCTGACAACACACTTTTATGATTGGTAAATAAGCTATAAATCTACATATTTCGTTACGTCATGGTATCAGATTAAGTCTACGAGGTAGTCATGATAATCCAAGAACTGTGGACAAAGCCTTTCTTATGAAGACTTTGCCTTATGAGCCAGTGCTGAATCTTGCTGAAAAACCCAGTGCTCTTGTTAAACATGGGAACACTAAGGGACTTTACTGTACTGGCACAGAAGCAGCTTCATCCTTTCTTACCTAATTTTTTTCTAAACATGGAGTAAGCAACAGTTTAAGGTCTTGGTTAATCAACTACTTCAAAGTTTCTCTTGGGACTTCAGTGTATCATTTAACAGTGCGATAAACAATTTTTGTGTAATGTTTAGATTCTGAAACAATTTAAAAATCGTTGTTGGTGTGTGACCGTGCGTACGGTCTTGTTTTTTACCCCATTCCATTATGATTTGAATTCTCCCCACAAAGCTTCTGATATTTTTACACTCAACAATGAAGAATTACAAACAACATACCTTCATTTGCTTTCCATGTTTACTTAGATCGTACAAATAAACAATAAAGTTCTGGGACAGAACTTATGGCCAGAGTAGGTATACTTGATCTAAAGAAAAGAAGGAAAAGTACTATAGAAGATTGTCAAGATCTAGAACAGATTTCTTTCACGCCACATACAGAACAAAGTCTACTTATTAAATAGAACCAACCTTTTAAATTTAAAAGTAAGTGATTGTAATATTAGTTATTCCTACATAATTAATATTAGTTGCTAAATTTATCATTCCACTAGATTTAAGTAGCTAAATTGGATTTTTCAATTTTTGTCAAGTGAGGGAACAAAGACGACAGACAATTATACAGGACATAATATTTAGACATAGACTATTGTATTTATGTAAAGAACTTGGTGTAATTAATAAACAAATATTGATGTTTCCTAAGATATAAATGTAAATGAAAAAATGAATTAACTATCTCCACAATAAATTAAAGAAATAACAGAAAATCAATCAGATGCTAAATGTGCAACAGACAACATTATATCTATTAGACTCGTGTTCATCCAAGGATATAAGTTGTCAAAAGTGAATAAGCAAAAGCTCCAAAACTGGTCACTGAAAGCAATATTTTTAGCTAAGAATGTATTTTTAAAAATTTACTTATTTCTGTAAAATGTCCCAATAAGGTTATTTTGATATTTGTTTGTTCAAAAAATAATGAGGAGTATTTTTCTACATATTGACAAAAAAATGCCTATTTTCATGGTTATCTCATTGTATTTAAAAATTATCTAAATGAAATATTTTAATAAAATGTAATAAAAATACTTACTTTCTTGCTTTTGAACTTTTTCCCAAATGTGTATTTTCATCATCGTAGCTGTTAGTTTCAGAATTACCATTTTCTTCTTTCTTTTCTGTTTCTAACAAAGTATTTTTAATTTTTTAAATATGAAAGATTAAAATATATTATTACCTTCAAAACTATTAACAATAATTTCTGATGGGTGTGGTGTTCTACTCCGAGATGGTGCTTTCTTTTTTACTTGTGTATCACTAATTTTATCTACTGATACTGATGCAGATCTTTTACGTTTTGTAGACTTGGCACTGCTATTATTATTTACGCTGGTATTAGATGACACCTAAAATTTGCCAAATATATATGTACAGCAGCTAATTACTACAAGTAATAGCATACCACAGAATCCAAAGACACTTCACCATCATCATCATTTCCATCTGTTCCAGCGTCTTGGATTGCTTTTTCGATTTCTTCAACTGCTTCATTATAATCTTTTCGTTTAAGCGACTTTACATATTTTTCTTTATGTTGTAAATAATAAAATAAATCTTTTGCTTTTACGGTACCACTAAAACAAATACAAATATGTTTATTTTACCTAAATTGCACAAAAGATCATATTATGAAACTTAAGTAGAAACTTCTTAGTTTTATTTTGTTTTAGAAAAATCTATTCGATACTCAAAGAGCTTTTTCTCATTTCTACTTGGGTTTTATGGTCCTTGTGTTCAATACCAGAATTATAACATGTATACTAGGCCTGCGCTGGATTTGGTTATATGCTCAGAATCAGCGGGCTACCACTTCCCCGTGTGTATTAGGTTGAGAAAACAACACAAACAAAATTTCAGCAAAAAATCTACATTTACAGCCAAGCGGTCGGGAACAAACGGCTCAAAACGAGAAAACAAGCAAAAAACAGACTTACCTTTATATTTCTCCAGTTTCTGCATATGTTTACACATTTTTTGATCTAAATATAAGCTTTCTTTACTAATTTGATGCTGCTGAACACGAATCTGAATTTAATTTTTCAAAAAAATTCTACCTTTACTCGCTAGAGGCGCGCAATGTCAAAGAGCGTGAAGAAATACAGTGCGGTTTTGAACTCGCACTGCGCGGAAAGGGAACAACCGATTTGAAAATTATTTTTTTCGTTTTCTTGCTTATGAATGCGGCTTTTGTTTATGGTAAGTGCCCATAGTAACATATATACGCGAAGGCAGAAAACGCGCTTGATTGCGTCCCTACCAATAGGTGCGCTGGATGCTTGTTTTCATGTATCTAGCAAGCTAGGATGCCAACAACATGATTTTTCGTGTTGTTTTGATTTTTGCAGCACATGTACTAGGTTCTGAATTCGAGCGATTCATGACAACTAATAATTTGTTATTTCATTCTAATAATCAAACATGCATCTATCGTTATTCATTGCTTTGTGTAAGTTATTTACAAATGTTTTTTTTCGTCTGTGTAATTCATATGAAATTGACATACTATATCAGTTTGATACATTTATATTTTTATCCTCATTTGTGCTTGGTTTATTTCATACTCAACTGCTTGAAAGATTTGTCCCTTATGTTTCTTAACCTGTTTTCTTCTTAACCTTTGATTTGATTTTAGTTTTATTAGCTTAATCGGTCATTTATTAAAACACTTTGTGGTTGGTACTTAAGTTTTTTATTATATCATAGACGTTTGGATATATGTTTATTAACAACATTTTCATACTTTATTTTTTTGTATTTTTAACCATTTTATTACCTGTAATGTAAAATCTTATGTATTGGAGATCCATGGCTTAAGGTTCATATGTATTGGCTGATTTAAATAAAAGTACTTCCTTAAGCGTTTTGTTTTTTATTTAATTTTCTCAACCGTTCAAAGATGTTCATTTGAACGAAACCGGTCGAGAAAATTAAATGAAAAGTAAAACACTTAAGGAAGTACTTTTATTTAAATCATCCAATGAAATCTTATGTTATCTTTTTTAATTTGTATTTGACAGATCACATTCATTCATTCATCAAAACAAACACGAAAAAGCATGTTGTTAGCATCCTAGCTTGCTAGATACATGAAAACAAGCATCCAGTGCACCTATTGGTAGGGGCGCAATCAAGCGCGTTTTTCTGCCTTCGCGTATATATGTTACTATGGGCACTTACCATAAGCGAAAGCCGCATTCATAAGCAAAAAAAAAGAAACAAACAATTTTCAAATCGGTTGTTCGCTTTCCGCGCAGTGCAAGTTCGAAACCGCACTGTATTTCTTCACGCTAAGCGAGTAAAGGTAGAATTTTTGTTTTCTCGTTTTAAGCCGTTTGTTCCCGCTCGCTCGGCTGTAAATGTAAATTTTTTGCTGAAATTTTGTTTGTGTTGTTTTCTCAACCTAATACACATGGGAAAGTGGTAGCCCGCTGATTCTGAGCATATAGCCAAATCCAGCGTAGGCCTAATGTATACCATTAAAATGTCAACAAGTGTTAGAAATAGTAAATAAAACTTAAAATTCATTCAAAAAAATAAGCTCTAGATTTTTTACATATTTAGGAAATTTTATCGAAAAAAATAATGATCAAAGCAGACTGTGAATAATGCAGAACTATTTGCAATTAGGATGCCTACAATTTAAGATATGATGGTGACATTTCAAGTGTCAAGTCAATTTTGCACTCTTGTATCCAGAATTATTTAAGCTGAAGTATCACATTTTAACACATACTTTAACAATTTTTATTTTTCTCCAAATTAAATGCCCTTCTGTGGTTTAATTTTAAATTTTCTTCTTTGAATCATTTTGTTGTATATGTAAAATACTAAAATTTCATTGACTGTACCTGTTTAACATGACTTGTTCTACCGTACCTAGAATTTAGTTGTAAAAAGTTACTAAATTACTTATTTTAAGTTATGCAACATTTGGTAATTAAACAACAATTGCGCATCTATGATTTTAAATGGAAATAAATACATGACTATCTAACAAAAAAGAAATTGTAAATAAAATAATGAACTTAAAAACTTATAATAGTAAATTTATATTTTGTTTGCTAAAGGGAATTAACGTTCGCACTACATCTACATTAATGCATTTCCATAAGAAACAAATGAAGCATTCCAACATCACATACCTTGTGGAAAACAACTTCATTTAAAACAAAACAAGCAGGATACTGTCCATTATGTCATAATGTATGACAAAAATAAAGATATTCAAGATTGAAAGAATAAAAAATGATAACATTTTGAAAATCAAATTAATTGATAAATTCTTTTCAACTGGCATAATATTCACAACATCTCTATGTGTAACTACAGAAAAAAAATCGTAAGTTTTAAATTCAACTTCTTTCCACACATAAACACAACAAAGATTAACTAATGCATATTTGTACGGAACCATCGCACAAACTCTTTTACCTTAATAAGAATTTGTCGGCAGATACCGTCTGTGTAATATCGGGTTGAACAATTATCATTAACTACATTATATACGTGTTAATGTTCAAAATAATTATCAACCCATTGAATATACACAATATAATTTACTTACGTTTCACCCGTGCCATAAAACTTAACGTCATATTTATTATTCTTGTCTTCAGTTATCTGAAATATTCAAAATCAAATTTTAACATAACCACAAAAGATTTTATTTGAACTTACAATAGCAGGCCATGCAGGATAACCTTTGACTTTGGCAAATACTTTATCGCCAACCTTAAATCCCTTATTTTTTTTCATATTTACGATATCCAGTAAAAATTTTTTTAACGCTAACGAATTCAAATCGTTTGTTTAGGAATACCTACAATCTTATCATATGGTAAACTGATGATTGTTATGAAAACAAGCATGAATAACAGTAATAACTTACAAATGGATCCGTTTTAACTTAACCAAACAATGCTACATAATATGTAACAATGCAAAACTGATTATCTAATAGGTAACAATAATTATTAATAATATCAGCAAAACATCAACTACAAATGGCGTGGCTTGAATAGATGGCGTAGCTTGTTTTAGAAGTTGAAGTTTAATTAGTGGCGGGGAAATAATCTGCATCGTTGTCAGATCATTCTCTGACATCACCAATTCAATTGGTGCGTTCAATGGACTCAGCAATTTCGCTTTTAACTTTTACTGTCAGTAGGAATCTTGAGCCAAGTTAACAAAATTTCGCCAATTTTGGAAAGATACACGTTAACAAATCCTCGAAGAAAGCCCTATGATTTCGAAAATTCAATACAAAAAAAGAGTCTTGTAAGTTGTAGTAGGACAAATGACCGAATAAAATGCAAATTTACCGTCAACACTCCCATATAGCACACGGACATCCAATATCCATTGGACATCCAAATTTCGGCGGATGGATGTCCAGTGGACGTCCGTTTATCGCAACTTTGGACATCCTACGGTCGTCCGTTACTGGACGTAATTTGTACGTTTTTTTGTACGTAATTTGAACATAATTCGGACAATTTTTGGACATAATTCGGACAACTCTTGGACATACATAATTCTGACGATGTTTGAATATAATGTGAACGACTTTTGGGCATAATTTGGACGATTCTTGGATGAAAATTGATGTCCAGTAGACGTCCACTAACGGTCGTCCGGTGGACGTCCAATGGATGTCCAATTTACGTCCATGGACGTCGGTACGAAATTTGAATGACAAATGGACGTCCACTGGACGTCCGGTGCTGTATTGGCTGAAGTCAATATTTCAGTAATAAAAAGGCTAGACATGGTAAAGCATCTGAAGTATTCAAACCGCAACAGCCAAATTCTTGAGGTTGACATTATGAAACATAATGGAGTAGGCATCGACGTTGAAAAAAGAACATTGAAGTTTGGTAATGAAGGAATTAGCGTGGTTTTGTCCGAAACGAAACCGCCCAACGTATATAGGTATAGGTATAGAGATCCCGTCTAAGACAAAACAGATTATTTCATTATGTACAGAAGATGATTCAAAGACCGTCAATATTACAATAGCTGAACCAGAACTAGAAACGATAACCAAAGGTGTGATTACAGAAAGATCATAAGTCAAACTAGCAGCTATGGCCCCAATTCGCATCATAAATGCCAATGATTGGTTGCTTCTATGCAAGAAAAGTTTTGAAAAGATCTAATCCAGTGATTTTGGGTTTCTCATTACGAGGAAACAATTTAGCCAGTGTCCTAAAAAGTTGTATTAAGAAGCTTTTGTAAGTTAATCAAAGAGATTTCTAAAAAACAATCGAAAGATAAAAGTTGTCAATCTGGTAAAACACACGAAAACACATGGGCTTTGCTAGTGCTTTTAGTGAGATAAAAAGAGATAAAATCGTAACGCTTTTGAGTAAATTATTAAAGGCTGGATAATGTGCCAAGAAAGACAGTTACCCATTGCCTCGTATCGACAACACTTTAAGATATGCTTTTAAGGTCCAAATGTTTTTTTATGTTTGATTTAAGAAACAGTTATTGACAGATGGAAGTTGAAGACAAAAACAAGAAGAAAACTGCATCTTTGACTGGTAATGAATTTTAGCAGTTTACTCATCATGCGCTTTGGTCTGTATGCTACGTTAGATGACCGATCTTCTAAAAGTTAAGTAGAGTTCAGCGCAGTCACTACTTGAATGCACAGAACATCCAGGGTTAGGTCTTGAATGGGTGATCCGCCTATACATCACCAGTCGTTCGCCTCAAGGGGGGACGTTAGAACACCAGTACTGCTAAATCTTCTCCCATTCTATTTACTAACTATAAGTAACTACCTACAGTATGAATAAAAAAAAACATTAATCCTGGAACTTTTATTACTAGTTGTACGAAAAAAGGTTGTCAATGGGATGTTTGATGTCTGAATATTATCCATAATTTAGTGTTTTTCAATTTTTTTTTATTTCTCAGTTTCAGGTTGTGACATCATCGAGAAATTCTTTGAAGGGCAAGTTATACTTTAGGCGTTTTTGGAAAATCGCTCGGAGCCACTGGGTTACAACCTTACCGTTCGTTTATTCCGCTGGGTTGGTTATTGAACTTTCTAAAATTCGCTCCGACTCGTAACCCGGTTATAAAAAACTAACCCTGGTCGATGAGTAACGTTGTCCAGGTTTCTTCAAAAGTTGAGGTTAGAAGGGTGGCGCCAAACGTAACCTAACTAATTGTGGTTTGTGCTGGCTCAAACGCAACAAAGTAAACACTGCCGGGCGTTCGAAAAATACATTGATCGGGTTGGAAACTGATCAGGTTAACAACCACACGGGTTAAGAACTCCGATCTATTTTCCGAAAACGCCTAATTTGTGTGGCCTCTTTATGATGGTAGCGTTGCGACAGCGGAGTTATTGAACGAACCGCTTAGTGTCAGCTGCTATACGATAGCTGTTAGCCCTGTTAGCTGTTCCCCTTCCCTCAGAACCATATGATCAGAAAATTCATTGTTTTTGCAGAAATTTCGTTGTTTTCATCAGCGGTTGGTGGGAAGCTTTGTTGATTATAATAAAATCGATACAATTTTGTAGACATAACCTAAAAAGAATCAGGAATTTATTTATAGTTGAAATTTGACAATTTTATTTTATATAATTTCTTTAATTTTTGTATTATGATTTTTGGCATTTTCTGAGACGCGTGTAACATAAAGCTCGAATGTTGCAGCCAAATACAGCCGCTGCAATTCAGCGGTATAGCGATTGCTGTTCGATAGCATAAAAAACTACGAAGCAAAGCCTGTTTTAAATCTTTCCAAGAACTAAAGGATTAAGTTTTACACGTTTTACACTTCAAACATTTTCGCGCAAATTAATATTTCTCTAGAATTTTGGTTAATTTTTTAACATTTGGAATACCTAATATGTAAAAAAAGAGCAGTTAGGTATAAAGGATGAATTATGAGCTTCATACCCTTCTTGTTGGCCGCTTCAATCTTTGTTTAGAGCTGTAAATGTGTCATAGGATTATTGTTCATAAACCGACAACTATAAAATACTATATTACTTCTTTAAAAACCACAATGATGCTATTTTCTTCACATTTTATACTTTTGTGGATGGCAATAAATTCCAAGTTTGTTATAAACCAATTTTTCAAAGTAAAAATAACCAAAATCTATATTTTAAATTTATTTAAATTTTATAGTTTCTAGGTAGGAACATTATTAAATGAAACAATAACTGCAAGTATATAAAGGTAAAACCAAACAATTAAGTTGCAACAAACCTAGCAAAACATTTTATTTTGTACATCTTATTCTTACGTTTACATCAAATTAAAAAAACTAATTTAAACAAAAACAATATGTTTTATTAAATGACCTTTGCTTACATTTCCATTATTTCTTAAATCTGCTCAATGTAAAAATGAAATTAAAAATAACCCTAAATTAAATTTCATAGGTGGATACTGCAATGAAGAAGTTATAGTTTACAACCTTAGTAAATAGCCTCTACATCTGCTAAATGTGTTGCCCATTTTCTTTTCACCTAATCATAGCATCATTATATAAAAAAATTGTGGGTGTTGAAACAAACAATACCTAATTGTTGTCTTTTTTTCTTTTGACGATTGATAACTGAAGAATATCTTTGTATACAATCTCAGGAGTAATTTAAAGGGTTTATAAGAGAGGTTTAAAATAAAAAACATAATTGTAAAATACATAAGTACTTTACTAATAAAAAAATATAAGTTAATTATATATGTTTCACACAAATCACACACATAAGTATTATGAAAAACTTTCAACAACCTTTCTTAATTCTCTGGTCAGATTACATTTTTAAAATTAAAGCAAATTACAAAAATTAGACTCTAGACAAACAAGCAATTTAATCATGGTGATCATTTAGTAACTTGAAACATGGTTTGATACAGTAATGGACACAACTGTGACTTAATTGTTCATGTGGTTGCTACCATTTAGAACATTCAAATAACTAAATAATCAATGTGTTTAAAGTCACTTCCATGACTGGAGTCTTACCTAGACCCAAACTAACTTGTTAACAAGGCAAAGAGTTAAAAATTAGTTGAAATGAACTGCTAATACTATAGAATAATTTAATATTAATTTATCATTTAAACAACATCTTTTAAAATAAATTAAATCTTAATATTACATATCATAATTGAAACTAATCGGTGCAAGTCAGGAGCTCCCTACATGCAGTTGTTATTTTTAGCTCTTAATCAAGAATGTCGACAGGATATGTTAGTTGCTCTAAGAAGTATAACTGGAGGGTGTTACTGCTTCTATTTTTAATTCTAACTAAGAGTACTTACCTACCGAGATATTTCATTATACAACAGTTCTGTATATGCGTTTGCCTCTGATTTGCACGGATTAGTTTCAACCCTACTACATAAACAATATAACATATGCTTTTAATTTTTATTAAAATATAAACATGAAAAAGTAATAATATTGATTAATTAAAGCTGTCCAATGCATATTTTCAAACCTTTTAAACAAGTTAGCACAAGTCCATACCTAATGACTTTATAAAAATATTTAATTTTATTATATTATTTTGTAAAAGTCATCAAATCTAATACTGTCAACAAATGAAATTTATGCACTAGGGAGAAGTTTAGTTCTTTGATTTATAGAGGGGCCAAATCAGTCATTATAGATACTTCTCCTTCACACTTATTTATAATTTGATTATTATGAATGATAATATGAATTTCTTTAATTTGTTATTTATACGCCCCATTTTTAGATAATCTATGGTTTTGTATTGCACAAAACCATTTGTCTTAATTTACAAATGTATAAATTTCGATTATAAAACAATCACTTTAATAATAATTAGTTGGGAATGCTCTTCAAAATTGGTAATTTTTTTATACAAATATGTATAAAAAAAGAATAAAATATCATCATTTGCTAAACAGTATAATTTTATATGGACCTTTAAAAATATGGTGTCAACATCTTAATTTTTATCAATTTGATTACTAGATTCGAAAGCCCATAAGATAAAACTTAAAATTATAAAATCTTAAAAATAAGCTATACCTATTACAAAATTAATAAAGTATTTTAGAAGACCCTGTTCATAACAGCATCACAAATTATAACATTAATCATTAATAAACCACCCCACACAGCAATAATGCCTCTTGTTAAAATATTTTCATGCACACATTGTTATTTCAAAGTTGCATAAAAACAAAAAGCAATAAAATAGTTATAAATTTGAATCAAAACGCAAACCAAAAATCTCTTGTTTTAGACTCTCAAAACAAAAATTCAAGTGAACTTTTCACTTTTTAATAGTTTTACTATTATTCTAATAAAGTAACAAAAATAAAAAACAAATTTCAAAGTATATAAAAACTCTTGTATCTAAATACTAAAACAACCTTACTTTAAATGTTTTCATTATACTATATACAATTAAAAAAAATTCTTTTTATTATTTATCATCTTAGTGAATAGTTTTGTCTATTTTGATTAGTAAGTTATCTTACTACATATTAATTGTATAAAAATGAAATTCAATATTACTGGTACCACTATTTAAAAGTACCTGCTTAAGTAGTGATGAATTAGTTAAAAGAGAAATTAAACATTACTGATATTGCTATTTAAAAGTAGTACTTGCATAAGTAGTGATGAATTAGTTAAGATCACATAGTTATTTAATAACTAACCTCGACAATATACACGTATAAAAATATATTTATATTTGACCACACGTCATTGGCTACTATATTCACTAGTCCAACACTGATGTAAATGCAAGTACAAACATGTAAGGCACCCTTTTGCTATATGGGACAGAATTACAATAGTTATAATACTAACTAGCAAGAAATAAATTAATAGTTAAAAATAATTTGTATTTATTAACCTATAAACATAGATATGATTTTCTAGATTAACAGAAATCTTTGTAAGAATAAATTCAAATAAGACTTTTAACTATATTGTTTTTGCAATATAATCATACTGAATGTCTAGAAAATAACACAAATTGTAGTAAAATAGGAACATAGAAGCTTCATTCTATAACAGCTATTAAAATTACCTTACATTGTAAAATATTAATTTTATAATAATTTGATTTTTATCATCTTATTAGCATATGCACGCTTGGATGTGTGACGAACTAAATTCATACAATCGATGCCAAGCTGTATAAAATATTATATTTGGTATTCACAATTATATCACAATATAACACAAAAATGGAATAACATTTTGTTTTTTTTCTCTTGATTTACCTAACATTAACAATTTTCACACTACTTGCTTTCACATAATTAACAATAAACATCAAACACACTTAAGCTGCTTATTTTCAAAAGAGCTAGGCAAGTCTATTTTATTACAATGGATTTAACTGCTTTTGAAAATAGGCAACTCATTTATTTTAAGTGAAAGACGATAATTATTATAATAATAATAAAGCCAAAATTAAAGCAAACGTATTATTTAAAACAAGCCTTATAATTAATAAATACTAAAATTAATAAATTTTGATATAATATTCACTTGTATGTAGATTAAATGATATTTTAAATATGAAACAATTGCTTCTGCTAATTTTATTTACTTTATGTTTGTAGCATTACGTCAAATAACGTCTGTGTAATTAAATCAATAATTAAAACAACATTTTTATATTATTTCAACAAAACATTAACCTTAATAGCATGTTCAACTGACTGCTCTAGAGTATCTCTGTCAATTTTTAATGTATTGCTAAAAAGTGACACATATGCTCTCAGAGTGCTCGAGAGCAGTCAGTCAAACACACTATAAGGTTAAGTAAATACAAGCAATCGTTTCATATTTGAAATGTTATCTGAGTTTCACATGCATATTTATTTACAATACATGAGCAATATAAAGTCAAAAAATCTACATGTTTATTTCTCAGTAATAGAATCATATAAAACCTCATTTTCGAGCCTATCGCTTACATGAGCAAATATATGAATTGTGTAAAATAGATTTCATTTTATTGTATTGTCCTTCAAATTTATCAATTTCACTTAGATAAAACATTTAAAAAAATAACGAGATTCACCCCTTAAATATAAAAGAATTCCAATTTACCGTAGACTTTATATCACTCTTTAACAAATTCCAAACCTGATTAGCAATTTAATTATTAAAACACACCGCACACAAAAATCATGGACAAAAGCCAATATTAAAAACAATTTTATAAACATTATATAAATATAACATAATACATGTGTATAATAAACATACAAAAATGGAAGGGATTAAAATATCCAACACTAATTGCAAACACCATTTCACATGTCAAACGTGTAATGTATCACACACATAAATGCAACTATAAAATAAGTATATTTGTAATACTAAAATGCTTGAGCTGTTTTTTTCGACGAAATATTATGTTTAAGCACAAGACCACCAACCAGGGCAACGAGAGTTCTATCTAGCCAAGTAACTGGGTTTGGATAAATCAAACCTCCTTCATAGAAACCTAAATGTCCTCCATGAGCAACTTCAAGGTACAACGTATCATTACGTTTAGCTGTAACACACCATTAGATTGAAGAATAAAAAAAGTTCATTGTTGAAACATCCTAAAGATTATGTAACTTACTTTCTGATTATAACAATGACATAAACGGCTGATTATAAAAATATATTAAAAATGCTATACAAATACATAACAGAGATTGTTATTTAAATACTTACATGCAAAAGATTTAATTGGTTCTAGAAGTGGCTCAGGAACAATCGGATCATCTTTAGCATTAATAAATACCATTGGTGTATCAATATTATTTAAATAATTCACGCTTGAACTCCATGAATACAATTCAGTTATTGTATTAAAGTTGTGTACTCTCCTAGTATATGCATCATCAAGTTCAGGTAATGTTGCAGCTGATATAATCTCATGTTCATTCAATTTGTGACGATTTTTCATTTCTTCTGTAAGCAAAACATGACGATGCCTCAATATAATACTTTTCATATTTTCTGTCATTATGTATAAATAAAAACGACGAAAGTTCTGCCAGTTTAATAACCACTTTGTGCCTCTGCAAATGAAAAACAAAGGTTACAAGATACTGAATATAAAGGGTGTGGCAATACTTAAACTTACTCTATAGCACAATACCCCTGGCATACAGATATAGCACCAATGATATGAGAAGGTCGATCTCTGTCGGTCTCTCCCATATATTTCGTAACTAAGTTTCCTCCTAGACTGAATCCAACACATACAATTTTAGTATTATGATATTTATCTAATAAATTACTAATCATTTCACTAAAATCACTTGTATTTCCTACAAAATTAAGCAACAATTACTAATATTTGCAACTACAAACACAAAATTAAATAAATTACCGTAACTAAATATACGAGGTGAGGTAACAGGAACACTGCGCAATGCACCCACATGATTAAGCACTGCACACCTATAACCATGACATTGAGCCCAATGCACAAATGTACGAATGTAAACACTTTCAGATGTGTTACCAATACCAGGACAAATTGCTACTGTTATCTCATCTGTAACAATCAATTTAATTAATAGATTAGTGATTTAAGTTATAAATAGCAATTCAAGTTAATAATACAGAACATATGTAAATGTCATATAAATTATTTAAAGTATTGTAGTTGCAGTTGGTAAATTACAATATGTTTTTGTGAAAGTACAATTAAAAATATATTTCTCGTGGGTAACAGCTTAATATATATCATATTAAGGTTTGTTTATCAAGGTTCTTTAATCGATTGAATTACAATGCTACATTTTTTACAATTTGATGTAGGTGAATGCATTGAGGTATTTCAGAAACTGTAACAGCCGGATACACATTATAATATGCTGATCTTTTGTCTGTCTAGATCATTGTATGATTGTTTGTTTTTGATTTGTAAAAAAAGGTGATTTCTCAAAATTTCTTTGAGCAACTGTACCTTGATTCCTCGAAAAAACTTAAAAAAACCTCTCCAAGTTTTTGTGCAAATTGATATTTAGAATTAAACTTTCAAAACAATAACCAGCTATAATTATTTATTTTAAACAATAATGAGAATATTAAAATATTTTTTAACATAATTTGCAAAATCAAGTATACAACTGTATATAATAGTACCTTTGATGTTCGACATATTAAGGAAACCATAATAATCAAAGAAGTAAGAGCCCCTATTCTAAAATATTAATAATGATAAGATAAAAGGTTTTCAGGATAGCTGCATAAATAGAAGAAAGGTAGCAACATTTCTACAGTTTATTCCAAATCTATTTGAATGATAGTCACCAAAATTGGTAAAAAAACAATTTTAATATGCTCACCATTATTTTATAAACGCGCTTGTAGTAACAGAAGTTATTAGGTATCACTTTTAGTCAAAAATATATCGAGGTTATGTAGTATATCATTAAAGAAAGAATTCAGTATAAATATAATTTTTTCGATCAGTCAAATAGATCTGGAATAGAATCTTCTGTGGTAGTACTGAGACAACAGGGAAATTTTTAAGTGCGGTAAACCCTCCATTCAGAGCACTACCACTATGTAAGAGTTTACACTGTCAGAAACAAGTCTGTAGTCAGACTAACTTAATAGAGGTGGCTTTGGTTTTTATGTAGTGAATGTTGGTTTATAATGATTCAGTCTGTTAACCCCATACTAATTAACATTGTAATGTAAAAACATGATCCAGGAGAAATTGAAGGTAAGGACCTCTTCACAAACATGCCTGAACAGTCTTTTGTCAATGGCATTATTTTTTGCTTAATTAGGAATTTTGCTTTTTAGATTACTAGTTTTGGATTTCACGGGGTGAATTGAGTCTATAAGCTTATTTTGGCACCATAGGAAAAGTGATGCCAAAATGAAAAGATCAATACACCAGGGTTACAGCTTCGAAAAATCTTTTATGGTATGCTATAACAAACTTGCAGGAAGATTTTGTCAAAATATCTACTTCTTAGTACCGTCATCATCTATGTCGAAACTAATTAATCTGAGTAATGACCCAGGGTGATCAAAACTAATTATTAAAAGGTTGTAAATATCTCAAGAGGGTAATGAACAGAACTAAATCAACCATCTTGGTTATGTTTGTGCCCTCTGCTGATGAGACTATGGGTACCTTGCTATGTCATATATAAATCCAAAAATTTAGATTTGATTTTGATCCAAAGGCACTTGATTTAATGGCATACACAGAGAGGAGACTGATTGATTCTATTATTTCTAATGATCAAAACCGTTGCTATATCACACCTGAGGAGACTTAATGGTAAAGTAGTACTGAGGGTGACAATCTCTCATCACACCTATCAATTCATTCTATAAAATTGTGGCAGGATGAAAATATTTCATTTGTATTTCTTCCAACAATTCCAAAGTACCTCTCTCCGGTGGAATAAAGGACTTGGTAAGTTCCCTAAACTGTTTGATAGAGCTCTAGAAAAAAACTGAAAAAAATGTAACCAATATAAAGTCAGAATTCTGCAAAACTGGTATCGTACTCCTAGATCAGACACAAGCATTGAATTTGATACCCCAGGAGACACAACTAGATGCAAACAATAAATGATGCTTGATAGGTCATTCCTTAATGTTTTTTCAAGAAATGAGATATGGCAATCATCAAGAAACCAGAAAGCAAACAGAAAAGAAGAAATTAAAGGTAGTTCCCAAACAGGATGTAGGAATAGAATAAAAAATAAGGAGAATTGAAGGAATCTAATGGAGATAACGAAAATGCATTTATATGAGTATACATTTTAGTTATTAAGAACACAAAAGCAAAGGATATTCTGTAAATATTCAGAACAGAGGTGGCTCGAAAAATCCCTGGTTCCCCTCTGGATATAAGCCTGGCCCAGAAAAGAGTGAAATACACTTTGGGTAGGTTCAAGGGTACTAAGTTTAATTCTGACTTTCAGTGTTATCTTAACTGTTTAGGTGCGCCAAGGTGTCTAGGCTCCATCAACCAGACATGGTCTCTTTATACCAGTGGTTCTGAAGCTTTTAGTGATGAGGGTCCATTTGACTAAATTTTTGTCTTGCCATGGACCACCAACTGTTTGGCGGTGATATAAATTATTATAAGGTTGTTCTATAAATCGAATATGTATAAAATTATTCGAAACCAAGAGTATTATATTATTTGTGAAAATTTTACATTAATTATATTATTTTAGTGCGATTTTTGTGACTGCATACTGTTTACCAACTGCTGAATCCTTGGTTGGCACTTGCATTCAAACGATTTCAATGTTTATTTTTAATTACCAAAAGCGCCGAAAATCCCTGCTCGCATAAGTATGTGGTTAAAAATAAAGTAAGGTAACGTAAAGAAATTTCTTAAATTTTAGGGAAAGAAATTGCTTTTTGGCTCCAAAAATTCTCAAGTTTAATTTCTGTCTCGAATGTATCTTTGCAGTTACTATCATGTTGCATTTCAATTAACTCTTCTTGAATTTCATCAGACACCTCAGAAATGTTGACAATGAAAGAATTACGGATCAGTTTCCGAATTCCTTTGTCCTCGCGGTCAGGAAAATAGTGATTGAATTCATTTTTCAAGTTTTGCAAATGAAGTGTAATGTTCTTTTGTATTTCTCCTTTAATCTCAGCACACTGTTCGTCAATAATTGGATTCAGCGTATCAAACACAGAAAAGTTTTCTTTTTTGACTTTACTGATCCATAGGTCGATTTTAGCGATAACCGCACTAAATCTATCTTTAAATGCAAATATGTTGCTCGTGCTTTCCAACTTCATATTTCCTGACCCTTGCAGCTGAAGGTTCAATTTATTTAGTTGTGCAAAAAAATCCACTAAATAAGCAAAATGTATTTGAAATTTGAACTAACAGAACTGATCCAGCAACTCTTTGTTTTCCTTATTAGTTAAGAATAATTTTACTGCCTCTCTCAGTTTGTATAACCTCGACAGCATATTTCCTTTGGAAAGCCAACGCACTTCGGTTTGAAAAAGCAGCATAATTTTTTGAAGAAACGAGTATTAGGTGCGCTCCTTTTAATCAAGTTGACTACTTTTATAGCTGTTTTCATCGTAATAGCAAAGCATTCCAGGAACGTTTTGGCAGCCAATGCTTGGCGATGAATAACACAGTGCGTCTGTCGCCATTGCAGATGGATTCTTTTTTTAAATCAAAGCTGCAAGACCAGAGCGGGAACCAAGTATTACAGAAGCACCATCCGTACAAAACCCAGCAAGCTTTTGCCATGTTTCTCGAAATATTGACTTATTACATCCATAACGTCTGTACCTTGCGACGTCGTTTCCAGTTCTTGAGAAAATAGTAACTCCTCTTGAAACGTTTTAGTATTGTCATTCAAAAATCAAATAAATACAAGTAGATGACGACATTGCAAAACGTCGGTAGATTAATCAAATTGTAGCAAAATAAGGACTACATTTTATCTTGTCAATAATTTGTTCTTCAATGTCATTTGACATTTTTTGAATACGCGATTTCACTGTGTCGTTTGATAGTGGAATTTCACGCATTTTCTTTTGAGCTTCCTGTCCTAAAAGCTCTTCGGCAGCTTTAAGCATACAAGGCTTTATTAGAGATTCGCCGATTGTATGTGCTTTTCTGGATTTGGAAATCAATTTTGAAATTTCAAACGATACAGCCAATGTTTTTTCAGTTACTACATAACATGTTCCGCTGGGTCCAAGTTTCATTTTTTTTTAGATTTATTAGTTTGCCTTCGAAGAATTTTCAGAATAATTCGGACGTACCGAGCGAGACACTCGCTGCACACCTCCACGTCCGCGCCTCGCCCCGTCCGCTACCAACTCTTTAACTTTGACGCGTCGTTGAATCGTTGTCATTTATTTAATAATTTTAATAACTTCGCGGACCACTTCAGGTGCTCTCAGGGATCACCGTTTAAGAACCACTGCTTTATACGCTACCGAGCGGCACTTCCAAAAATTGTGTCGCTCAAGGTCTGGGCTTTAGGGGCCTTGTCTTACCTGGATGCTGTCAGTCAAATATACGTCAAATTAATAAATGACATATGTCAGTTAACCTAAAATTTATTTGGATCACAAAGCCCGCTTCAAACTATGTTATGCTGATATTGTTGTAGCCAAAAGTCCTGTACTATAGACCGACCCGCAGGGTGCTATACCGACTCGCTTCTAGATTTACTAAACCCTGTCCCGACCTGCGCAATCTGGAATCTGGTAACCCTGATACTTGTTATTTAAACGTTGACGAGGCTGCGGCCGGCAGTGGCGGTCATTACTTATATTTTTTGGCGCACTCCTGAACAACCGGTCGCCTGAAGTGTACAAGTACTACAGGTTGGGCATCGCTGACCTAAGAAATCCTAAAATTCTCCTTCCATTTTGGCCAGAATTATGTGTTACATTTTATTTTATTAAATTTCTTTAAGTTTTTGTATAATTTGCTAATTCTTTTTTATTAAAATGACTCAACCAACATATTAACAAAAGTTTCTTTGAAAATATTGTGGGAAGCAAGAATCTAAATAAGTTCACAAACACATGCACCACCCTGTATATTGAGTTATACAGTATAACCAATTTAGTTTGCTACATGTAGGTAGGCAACACATATGACAAATGACTGAATCTTATTTATGGAACTTTGTTTCTTAAATTTCTTTAAATAACTAAAGACCACAGTTATACAAGACAAGATGTCATTACAGATAATGTAAGGTTAGATAATTACTAAATAAGTAAAAAAATCTTGTCAAAATGACAAGTAATGTATACTAACACTTTTTAATTTTGTTTTCCATTGCTAACCCTTTTGAAAATTGGAAACTATACAGGGTGTTTCATTAATAAGTGGAAATATTTTAACTGTAGAATCCTGAGCTCAAAATATTAAGATTTAACCCAAATCACTTAGATAAAATGTGGCGTCTTACTGAGTTACAGGGTATTTTATTTAAAAATTTAAACACCATTTGTACCCAGTACTTTAAAACTATTTGACGTATCCTTGTCATACTTGGCAGGAAGTGTAGGTACTGTACACTCTACTAAATTATGTTAAATAATCGTTTCTGGCTACTACCAGAAGCGTACGATAGGAGCAAGTGAATGGTTGACCCTTCCCAAATTCTACGCCACTGGCGGAATTGCCATTTTAGCACAATTTTTCGATTCTCCAATACTTTCTGTGTAAATAACATACTCTTCATTCATAGCGATATAGTCATTATTTCTCGAGATATTTAAAGTTGAAAATGAAGCGGCACAGTTATTTTGATTTTAATGTGTATTAATTATGTCTGTGTTTTTGGGTCATAGGATTGCATTTATTACGCAAATGAAACTTTAATCCCTATTAACAGAAAAACATACTGTTATTTATTGAAATTTCTTGAAACAAATAAATGCATTCAACATTTAAAAACAAATTGTGGTTCTGAAAAGAACCATTTTGTTATAAAACACCCTGTAACTCAGTAAAAAGCCACATTTTATATAAGTGATTTGGGTTAAATCTTAATATTCTGAGCTCAGAATTCTACAGTTAAAATATTTCCTATTATTAATGAAACACCCTGTATACGTAATCCACGACATGCAGAGTTGTTGCCTACCTATTTGTAGCATCATGAATTGGACAAGCTGTATACAGGGTGTTAGTGAACTAATAGTAGTCATGAAACAGGTGATGGGAAAAGTCATTTGAAAAAGAAAAGTATAGTAAACATTTCTTCTGTCTTATGCGTCATTTCCAAGAAAATGTAGAAAACAGTTACCAGTATCTGGCAACAGTGCTGCACTAAATAAATCTTACTCAAAAATGTATTTTAGGCACTGCCTAATAAATCATTAAAAAATTGAGTTAAATTTTCTGAGAAGTTTGTAAATTATTTTCTGTTTGTTGTATCTCCACTTTATATTTAAAAGTAGTGGGGTATTAGGGATTTAAATCGTTACTATCGCACACTGGAATGTCTACCCTGACTACACTTAAAGAAAGAGAAAGTGTTTATTTACTTTCAGAGCACCCAATTTCCTTTTCAACTAGTGCATGCATTTCTCATTGTTCTTTTGTGGCTAAACTAATAAATAAATTGATAAAATAATAAATAAATAAATCCCCTCCACCTGTTTCACAAACTACTATTGGTTCACTAATACCCTGTATTACTTTTTTGTTTATGCACCTAATAAAACGATTACAAAAAGGGTATTTATTTAAATCCATAAAAAAGTTAAACTAAAATAAATACGGATAGAAATTAATTAAATACCTTCATATGAATTGTCTAGTGGTTGATACACATCATAAGTAAGTGTGGTCCCATCCTGTAAAGTAAGATAAACTCTTTCTCCAATGGGCCATGGACAACGAACTCTTCCAATAATACTGTGGAGTATTGTTTGCATATGGCCACTAAAGCCCCATAGTCTTGTAGGAATGTAACTGTAAAAGAAAAGAGTGTTGATTAGTTTACATCACTGTTTGGTTATTTTATTAAATGCTACTTAAAAAAAAATTCCAAAATTAGCTAATCTTAAGAGTGTACACTTCAAAGATTATAATAAACTTGGCTATGATTCAGAACACTTGTTAGTACTTAAAAAATAGCAGACGATGTTTTCTTGAAATAAACATATGATGTTTTGGGAGATACGATCTACAATTTACATGTCTGTTCTCGCAATAATTGTATTTCACTGAAGATTCTATGGTACTTAGCAACAGCTACAGAAATGTCATCATAAAGACAAACTATTTAAATATGGTAATACATTTTTAAACAGATTTTTGAGAAACTGAAGCATGATTTAATAGCATACAAGATTCTGATTTTAACTCTATATCAATCAGTCTATAAAAATAATCTTCATTTGTGCATACTTATATGATGCTAATAAATGTAATGTTCTTTTACTTGAGTTTTATGTTTAATCTTGCTATTTTTCTATTTATTGGTTTGCATTCTATTATTGTACATCTTCTGATATTCTTTTTGATACATAAAAGAGTTATACTGCTGGCTTCATTTCACTAATCACTGCTGTATAGAAAACTATAATTTTATTGTTCTGTCTTCTTTTTCCTTCATCTGGTCACCTTGTTCTTTTGAATTCCAATCACGGTGATATTTGTAAGTTCCTTTGCTACAGTTTTCATTTTTCCAAGATTTAACATAGTGACATAGTGTAACAATGACAAATTAGGATGTGTAAAGAACATACTAAGGATATTCCACCATACATATTTATAGCAGATTAGTAAGATTACTGTTGAATTTAAAATGTTTGGCCCTCAAAGGTAAAAAAGCTGAACAAATAAGCAAGGTTTTATTCAATAACATGCAATTAATACATAATAACAAAAACTAAATGCTAATTTCCTTCCTTTTATAATTTTAAATAAATAATAGTAACTTATCTTCTATGATGCTTTCAACAAATAAAATTTCTAATAATTCTATATTTGTTATGTTAATTAAAAACTGAAGATAAGAGTACTTTTTTGAAAAAATATTCAATATTCATAAATTAAACGTCAGAGAATACAATGACCTCAATAGAATTAAATATTTACTTTCCATACTTCATTCATATCTTCTGTTTAATTACAAGGTTAATTTAAAAATTACACAAGCTTGACATCATATATGTGTAAGGAGAAATTCTTAAGGCAAAGATCGATTAAAGTGTACTTGTAAGATCTTATAATTATATTGCATCAACAGAAAGCTACTTTTGTTGACAGTTAAACACCAAGTACTCAAACTAACTGCTTATTTCTAATTTTCACCTTCACTTTTCTTGAAGTGAAAGTTTTTACAAAATAAACGCTTAATGCATATTAAAGATATGAAATCGATAATAAAATATAGTATAACAGCAGTAACATCAAAATAATGACAGAGAAAAAGTAATTTGCTATAAAAAGATCAAGATCAAGATCATGGTCATGGTCATGGTCACAGAGATAAATTTTGTACTGATAATATAATGATGTAGTCTGCATTGTATGTGTTTACTACATATTAAATGTATTATATCTATCCAGAAAGTGTACATCTTAATACTTTAATAAATACTTCTAACTAAAAGAGACAATTTACTTGATTAGTATATAAGTATTACTAAAATGTTTAAAAAGATCAGCAAGTATTTACTTATTTAAAAAAACTAATTAATTTTTAAATATTAGTTTTTATTAATCTACAATTCACAAAACCGTTTGGAAAACCACTCATTCAGTTATAAACATCAAAATTTGTGTATATTATTAGTATTTATTACCATTACATCATACATCCAGCAGGTGAAGGTGAAGGCTGAAGGTTAATTTATCATGGCAGACGAATTGCCTACCCATTGCTTGACGATGAGCTAATAGAGTGGAAGTAAAACTGATTGTGAGTCAGAAATAGCTATTATGTATTAAGAAACAGATAGTAAAATAAAAAATAAAAATATACTTTTAAATATAATAAATTTAATGCACCATCTCCTCAGAAGATGAGGTCCAGAGTACAGATAGGTATGTAGATATTCTTTCCAGTTCATTCATAAAATAAAAACACAAATACATAAGAAATCTTACCAAACGCAACTAAAATTATGTTTTACAAAACATGACTAATAAATACCACATATGACATAATAATAATATTTGGAAACAAAAGAAGTATTTATACATTCCATTTTAAAACTAAAGGGTAAAAGCTTAAGCAAATTTTAGTTCTCTTAAAATAACTGTTAGCAATACAGCTCCAGGTATGCTAACTATCTATTTGGACTACATTACAATTTAACTATAACAAATGATAAAAATAAAATGCATGTGTTACAGTGGTAACAATGTCATGATAATGTTACACTGCATAATTTGCAAACTCGCTTATTAATTCTTCATCTATTGTTTTTAGATAAAACCGCATCAGAACACAGCTTTTACCATTAAGATTCATTTTACTTCAATAACTTGCAGACTTGTCAAATCAAATTTAATTATATGCAGTGGCATATCTGTATAGGCCTTCTGCAGGTTCCCATGTTTACTTGAGAGGTAGCTGAGGAAGACCTCCATTAAAGTATGACGTGCCAACTTTCTGTTTTTTTTTTAAATTTAACACTTAATTAATCTTGAATCTAAATTTTCTTACTTGTTAAAACTTCAATTATGATGTTTAAAGAATAAAAATTAAAGTTTACTTAGGTAAAAGTGAAATACTAAAAACTTGTTTTATTCATACCAGAAGAGTTGAGAAGTTTGGTAAAACTTTACAACAGACAAATGAATAACGTCAAACGATTACATTTATATCGGAATATATAGCGTGTACCTTAAAAAAACAAAGAATTCTATCAATATAATATTACTTTTAACTGAAAGCCCTATACAGCTGAAAACAATTTCAGAATGTAGAGCTTACCATCAGCCATCCAACGACATAGATGTCACATTCTTTCATTTCTGGAAGTAAACCCAAATATTGGGAAAGTGTACACATCAATGACATAGTAACACAAATCATATTGATTCTAACATATGTTGAAAAATTCCTTTGTTCCTGATCATATTTATTTTTTCCAAAACATTTAACGTATTCATATCCAAAAACAGAAGAATGAATTTTACCAAGAACAAAATATTGCAATAAGACCTTTGGTCTCATAGTTCTTAAAGAAACTGAAGACCAAAAGCACTATTTGACCAAGATCACCCATTTCACTTGCTTTTACACTGGAGAATTCATCTCAGCGTTTGGACGTCATTTCGATATTATCGTCTGTCTCTCAAAAATCCTTGAAGGGAGATATCCTGACTAGCATACATTTTCATTTTAGTCCAATCAACGAAGGGGTTATAGAAGACCTGGAATAGGGGAGAATTTTTCTCTCGAGGAATGTGTTGGGAGTAGTTAGAAAGCAAAGATACTAAAAGTCCCCACCCCTATCCCTGCCGCTTCAGGGGAGAGGGGGATGGAAAGGTCTCTGTTTTCGGTTTCTTGCTTATAACTCGGAAACGGTGCGTCGTACGGTAAAAAGTACTCCCTACAAAATAAGAGAGAATTAAATTTCCTGCAAAACTGTTTATATTCGTTTTCTTATAGTTTCCGAGATATTCGTCAGCAAAAATCGATAATTTTCGAGAAACTTTTTTTGCCTCACATTTTTCGTCAAACTTGTCTTTCTAACTTCTCAGCCTTATGTTTTACAAAAAAGTCGTCAGACAGGAAATTGTAGAGCATTCAGTCTCTTTTAGAAATATGTAATAGTTACTAATTTATCTTCTACAGGTCAGAAATTACAGCAATTTGAAGTTTTTGGATACATTTCGTGATTTCTTAAAAAAGGTGAATGACTGCTCAAAAGGGGGTTGTAGAGGAATTCTTCTCTTGAGAAATATGTTGCGTATAGCAAGGAGGCAAAGTTGCTAAAAGTCCCCGCTCCTAGCCCTGCTGCTTCATGTGGGGAGTGGAAAAGTCCCTTTTGTCGGTTTTTCGCTTATAACTCGGAAATAGTGCTTCGTACGGTGAAAAGTATTCCTTACAAAATACAAGATAATTAAATTTGTTACAAAAATGTTTGTATTCATTTTCTTCCAATGTTTTATAGTTTCCGAGATATTCCCCAGGGCAAATCGATAATTTTTGAAAACTTTTTTTGCCTCACATTTTTCAAGGAAATGTAATGCTGTACAACTTCCTGTCTGACGACTTTTCCGAAAATATAAAGCTGAGGAGTTAGAAGGACAAGTTTGACGAAAAATGTGAGGCAAAAAAAGTTTTTCGAAAATTATCGATTTTCGCTAGCGAATATCTTGAAAACTATAACACATAGAAAGAAAATGAGTACAGACAGTCTTGTAGGAAATTTAATTCTCTTTTATTTTGTAGGGAATACTTTTTACCGTACGACGCACCGTTTCCGAGTTATAAGCAAGAAACCGAAAACAGGGACCTTTCCACCCCCTCCCCTCCTGGAGCGGCTGGGCTAGGGGGCGAAGACTTTTAGTATCTTTGCCTTCTAACTACCACCAACACATTCCTCAAGAGAAAAATTCTCCTCCATTCCATGTCCTCTACAATCCGCTTTTGGGCATTCATTGACTGGACTATTTCAGTCCTTCAGTTTTTCGAAAAAATCATATAAAATCTGTATGTAATAATTACTAAGTATTGAATGTCCTTTAGCAGAATTAACTGGAAATTTAGAGGTTTTATTTAGGAAAAAGTACTTGATACTATAAAAACGCGAAGACGCATTGTCGAGCTGAAAAGTGTAGTACTTGCTATACTTGCTCTTATTATTGTAATCTCTACTAAAACATCTTCAATAGGGCTATCTAAATTCAGGCGAGGATTGGTGGGCGATTTTGGGCCTTTAGGTTCCAAAAAATATACTTATAATTCTTGGAGTCCTGTAAGATAAGCTCTGGCATCCCTGGCACATGCACCACAGTTAATCCCTTTCTAAATTGCTTTTAGATGGTTTCGAACATTCTTAGCTATAATGGTCGGATACTAATGTTGGTTTATTTCCTAAACGCACATTATATCTACTATACGTTTCAGTCTAAAGATGCAGTACAGGAAAGATAGGCAATGCATTTATTATCGTTATTGCAGCTGTATGATCATATAAATATATCGAAATGTTGAAATCTAGCATGAAAGACGTTTGCCAACTCCGTTGCTCATAAGAACCTGTACTGTATTTTCAAAGTGAAACGAATAGTAGATCAAGTGTAACTATACAGGATGGCTGCGAATTCGATCATTAAATTCTAATTACGTGTCAAAATTGGTATTTGTGTCTTTTATGGTTCAAAAACTACTCCAAGAAGATTTGTGCCAACATGTCATTTTTTAAATAGCTATAACTAGATGAGGAAACAAAATCAGATAAAAGTTCATGCAAACTTGTCACCCTCAGATATTTGAAGCTTAATTCGTAATCTGTCGTAGATTCTAAAATCTCACTTTAGTTTTCGAGAAGATGTGGCTCTTCCAATTTCAAACCTAATTTTTTCGAGTTAAGGAAAGGATCGTACCTACATCAATCATTAAGCAAACTCTGTTTCGAAAAACTTAATATAGTACTAAGTTCTTCAACTGTTATCTGTTAACTAATGAATACATATGTAAGTTACTAGCCAGTTTCAAAGTACAATAATATTCAATGATAGGAGTGGTATACATTCAATAAAATTAATGTGTGCCAGCACGTGGATTAACGTGGGTAGATGAACGACGCCACCTGGCATTTTTTAATTTCATTTTCATCAAGCAGGACATTTTCTAGTATAGTTATTTCAGAGTTTGATGTTTGTTTTGCTAGACGTGTTAAAACTCGTCGAAGTAAAAACAATTGGAACTGCAATTTTACAAATTACAGTAGCAGCCACCGTTAGAACATTAAAAACAACCTTGAAGTTTATAACAAAAACATTCTCTGCAAACATGCTTTTGTTATTATAGAAAATGTTCATCTTTAATTGAAAATGCTAACATTTGCATGCAATAATTCAAATAATAAGATTTTAATGTTGTTGTAATTCCCATTGTTTAAAGTTTTATTGACGTAAGCCAATCTTATGTTATAGGTTTTATAGCTATAGTTATAATAACGATTAATTGTAAAACGGAAAGCAATTGACTTATTTAGTAATTGTGTTATTGTTATTTAAAATTAATTATTTCTCATTTTTAAAACATACATACATAAATCATTAATGGTTTATACATATCTAAAAAAATACTAATTTTAATAGGACTTAGATACATTTTTGTTTATTGAATAACTCTTATTTTGCAATGCTACATGTTCCAGGTAAAATCGATATTAAGCTAGAAATGTATACAACGCGGAATTTTCCATGAGGGTAAAATGTCCGGCTCATTACTTATTGTTGATTAAAAATTTAGAACAATATGAAAACGCGCACAAATGATGAGAAACACCGACAATCATTAAAATTGCAAATTAGATTATTGTATAAAACGTTAGTAATATTACAATCGCAGAAGGCTGTCGTTTGATCGCATGTATATAATAAATCTATACACAAGAAATATTCAAAGATTCGGTTTTACTAACTAGAATCGGAAGTTGAAAAAATACGAAAAAAAAAATAGTATCTAAAGTATATTTAGTTTATATCGGCACGAAATAAATAAAGAACAGCAGAAATATTCATTCTATAATGCTAATGTAGTATTATTCAAGGATGCTAATACTAAATTAGCAACGGAATTTTACTGGAATAAATCATAATCTTTGTATACTACTAGTACAACGTATTCGTAAGCTTCCCTAGTCAAAATGTAGACTTGGCAAAATGTTACATCAAGAGCATTTAAGTAAACTGACAGATTATTAATGCTGTGTACGGCGATGATCAAATTTATATGCCGTTCACGATCTTTCTGGATAAAGTTGGCAGGACTTTTTTTTATAAAGTTGGATTTTCGATAACGCAATTTTCTAATGTTCACACAACTTGTTGATACGTCAATATCATAAGCTCTATGGCTAGATTTTATTTTACGTTTAAACAAATGAACGTATTCGTAACTTTTTAATCGACTTCAAAAAAAAAAGAGTTTGTTTGTTGATTTGTATGTTCCTGATTGATGCAGTTTTTGCAGGGTATGAATTCGGTAATGATTACAGCCGCTTCTTATAGCAATAGAGTGAAGAAGCAGCTAACTCCATAATAAGTGAAATTACTGAATCTTTGGCATTATATTGTGCTTTGATATCCGTGGCTTGAAAATAATCCTATCTTCTCTGTCCAAAAAAATTTTCAGACTACGAGTGTTTGCTCTATCACGATTATGACTTGAGATTAGCTGCTTATTCATTCTATTAATTGTTTACCGGTTTATAATTTGATAATCGTTCTTTTAATTTTGATGTGTATTCGACACCTGCCATCTAAGAAAATACCCCATACTATCTGACTGGTTGTAATCTCCATACACATCGTTCACCAGATTCCGGTGTAATTAATTGTACAGCCGATGTCCATTACATTGCATATTAAGGTAGTTGAACAAGGCAAATGTTTGGCAGTTAGAAGTAAAAAACTGATCCAAGACCTGAGCACTAACGCTACTGTAAACTGCCGCAGAGTCCCTGTCAATTTGAGTACAAAGATCTACTTCCTTTTTGATTAATTATTAATAAAGTGTTTGTTTAAAAAAAAACTACTTTTTCAGTAGGAGTATTCTGGTTAAGACTCGTTGGTTTGTGTCACTGAATCTCTGGGCCACTTTAGTAACTGGCGTCAATAGATACAGACAAAATCGACCAATTTTATACATCTAGGCTAGATTCTTGTTTAGCCATCTCGCATATTATTTTGCAGAAATAGTTTAAATCCCGCCCATCTTTAACTTACAATCGGAGCTAGTTAACAGGCAGTTCATCATCTCTGTATTGGCTAAAAGCTACTAATCGCACAATTCCATCAAAGAATAGAAGGAATTCAAGCTGTAGCCGCATAAGATGTAAACGATATTAAATTTCGCTAGTATGGAGTGGCAGATCAAAATTCCACCGCAGACTGAAGAGCAAGTCGCCCCCATCCTGTATAATGCTCAGACGTGCGCATCTCCCCTATAATTGAAAGATGAAATAGAGACCCCAGGCAAGGAATCGCGTGGGTGATCTAGAAGCTCCAAAGAAAAGAAATGTTTGTTTACGTTTGGGTTATGTTTTATTCTTGAACACCGGAACTAAGACTCTCTAGCCGAGCTGGTTGATTGTAAGAAATTTCGAAGCTGGTGGTGTATTGTACTATACAGGAAAATAAAAAAGATAATGTACATCCTAAAAAGAAATTGGTGGAATCGGATTCAATGTTCTCTATTAGACAAAAGCTTGTTATTACTATGACAAAAAGACATTACAAACTCCAAATGTTAAGAAAAAGCAGAACGCAGTGATTGAAGTTCGTGACACGATTGGCGCCGCCGATGGATAAAACTAGATACCAATTAACCGAATAAGAAGCCAAATTGGCAACGAGGACTTTATTGCTGCTTTTAGGTGTAGATGAGGTATTAATGTTTTAATTGACTATCAGTATGCTTAAAAATACGCGATTATTTATATTTTCTTTGGAGCGGTAAAAAAAAGTAGGGCAGAGTCGAGACTCAAAGTTACTTGTTTTATTTATTTATAAAGTGTGAGTTATTCACGATATAAGTACCATCTGTACTGAAGTGCAACAAATGTGATTATTTATTAATTTTACTGAATAACATAAGGTACTAAGAACATACGTCGAAAAGAACTTTTTATAAGTATAAAGAGAAAAGATAACTAAAAACAATTGATATATAATTGTTACACATTCATTCATCTTTTTAGATATTGCTGAAGATAATTTTTGATATGGTCTTTCAAGTTTGCATACTTGGATCAAATGTTTAGAATGTATACTTCTTGTAGCCTACAAATTATTTTTCCAGGCCCCAACTATTCGTGGTGCCACTAAGGAGCAACTAGATCAACTTGCAGCGAGGAAGAAGGACATCGACTTTGGAGAGAACTGGGTATCAGAGTTGATAAAATGGTGCAAGGTGGGGGAACATCCAATACAGGAAATGTGGCAAGACGGTTTTTTTGAAAACCACCAAAAGGCTTCCAAAATAACGGGAGTTGACGAAAATCTAATTAAAAGATTTGGTATTATTTTGATCATCCTTTCCAGTGGCCATGAAATAAATCGTGACAAATTTAATGAATTCACCATGGCCACTGCAGAATTATTTGTGGAAAAATATGGGTGGTATCGAATGCCAGTAAGCGTTCATAAAATTCTTGTGCATGGGTCACAGGTAATCAAGTCCCTACTCCTACCAATTGTTATGCTCTCTGAAGAGACTCAGGAAGCCAGCAATAATAATTATAAAAGATGCCGGGAGCACCATATTCGAAAAAATTGTAGGATAAATACCACAAGGGATCTGATGCACATGCTCTTAGTGTCATCCGATCCTGTAATTTCCACTTGTAAAGGTGTACCGAAAACGAAAGAAAAGAATTGCCCCAAGACGTTATATTCTTATTAAATATTACGGAATCTGATAATCCAGAAAATAGTGCTATTTCAACTATGGGCTGTGCAAATAAAGACGACCAAGACAAAGCAGTTGAATATGATGATGATGACAACGAAGCGAGTGAAGATGATAGCATTTTTTTGAGTAATTATAATATTTTAATATGTTTGTCAATACAATATATTGTCAGTCTTCAATTACAATTTACCTGCCAATAAATTATCCGATTTCTTTTTTTTGTGATTTTTGTCTGAAACACAAATACAACGTCCTAAAAAATTTTTTAATATTTTTTTCATGTTTCTTATCACATTTTGAGTCACTTTGCTAAAAAAAAAATAATTTTGTCCAGCTAGAATTGCGAATCAGATATTGTTATATAGTGTGTTTTTATCTATAATACCTGTCAAAGTAATCGAAAGTTGGAAAAGCATGGAGTTACTTGGTTATTCTTATGGGCGATTCAAATTAATTTTCGCGCGCTTTCAAACATTAGTTATGTAGATTCCATTCGAAATAAAAAATGAGTGTAAGGCTTAGTCTTTTGAAAATATTTATTTTATTTTATTGTTAATATTAATTTTATGCGAATTAGGAGAATTTATTGGTTTAATGACAATCTTTTAACATAAAACGCACTTAAGCTACACCAAACGAAAACACAAAGAATTAACAATAAATATTGACTTATATATATATTAATAACGGCTTAATTCTAGAAATATGCAGTAAACAGCATAAAAAACACGTTAATAAACCCAAAAAGGCTTTCAGAATTTAGCTCAGCATTTCTGTTGTGAGAAGAGTAACGCTTGATATGAATTGTCAATTGTTGTTATTTTCTAGAATATCAAACATTATTTCTAGCCAATATAAATTAGGAATTTTGACATTGACAGATATTATAGAAAAAAAAAACTGTATAAAATTAAACCATTTGAATGGCATTATTAAATAATGGTTCATCAAAGTAAATATTGAAGGAAAGTACCACGATTACGCTACAAAAAAACTTAGAACACTATTTGTTCGTTCTTCAATTCTGGAAAAGT
Source organism: Ignelater luminosus (assembly GCA_011009095.1). NCBI lineage: Eukaryota > Metazoa > Arthropoda > Insecta > Coleoptera > Elateridae > Ignelater > Ignelater luminosus. The sequence goes on from VTPC01007750.1 coordinate 45,445, forward strand.
AATTTCGTTCTAGAAATGCTTTTTTATCCTTGATCAAGAAATTTTTACAGATCAAGTTTTGGAAACCCTATAACGACGGAAATTAAACTTTTCCACTACATTTAGAATTTAGGATCCGTTCAAGGTTTACGTTCATTCTGTGTATATTTTTAACAAAATAATTGTACACAACAATTTTCCATTTCGATTGCTGTATGAATTTCAAAAATAATTTTTAAACGTACGTAGATATAATCTAAATGACAAAAAAATGGGAACCTAAAAATAGATTTTAGTTTTTAGCAACACTTGCAACAGGTGAATTTTTAGAAGTTCATTGAGATACTGTATATATTAATAAAAATTATAAATTGGTAAATTTCCATGCGCAATAAGGAAAATAAATAACTTTTAAAACGAGATTTAACGAAATATTTGATGTTGCCGGAATAAAAATACATACATATTGTACGTAGAAATGCAGGAGCGGATGACTTATCTTGCTAAATATAAAATTCCTGGATAGTTAATTAGCAACTACTGCAGGCAGCATGAGAAAAACGTGCTGCGCTCGTGCTATGGTTGTCATGCTATTGGTATTATTAAATCAACAGCATCGTGCTGTGATTTACCAAACAATATCGAAAATTATGTAATAAACACATCATATTTAAAACTAAACGGCATTTTTATACGAATACAGTTTAATATCGAAATCTGAAATAAATTGAAGAATTAAAAGCATTAAAATAGATATCAATCTATGATTCATTCAAAGTTAATGAGACATCTGAAGTGACCGTGACTTAAATCTATGTATTTTCTGACGACACGTCGCGTCGGAGAGAATGTTTTAAGTTTTAAAATGATAAATGCCAAATTGTTTCAGATGTATAGTTATCTGTATTTTAATTACTGTTTATCTTTTGTATTATTATACAAGGTGTCAACGGGAAGTAAAAACAGTCCCCCATTTGCTTATACTTTGAAATAAAGTTTTGAACCTCGGAGAATTGAAATGACATCATATTTATAATCTTATTACTAAATGCCATGTTAGAATGCTCAAGGTCGCCTCCGGTTTTAACGGAAGCTGTATCAACTTTATTTTTTTTAAGTAGCACCCTCTATATTTTTGAACCACCTGTCTCCATTTCCCTAAGATTGGGGGTCGTCTTGTTTTTTCAAATACCAAGTCTTCAATTTTATTATCACTATTGAAACCCACCCCTCATCTTCTTTTCAATAGGCACATTCCTCTTATTATTCTCAATATAGCAGTTGGTCAGTTGACTCCAGACTCCTACAGCCAGTACCATGCACGCAGTACCATGGTTAAGTTCTAGAACAACTAATTTTTCGTTTCGTAATACAGTAGAACTTGGATTTAACGTCTTCGGATGTAACGACAACTCTGATATAACGTCAAGTTTTTACCGGTCCCATGATTTTACTATGCTACATAACGCTAAACTACCCGCTCATAACGTCATAAAACTCGGTTGTAACGTCATATTTAAGAGCCTTCCAAAATTCTAAAATCGTATTTTTCGAGCAGAATAAATAACTAGAATATGGTTTGCAGATGTTTAAATTACCGTTACACTCTCCGTTCAGTAAAATGTCTTATTGTTCGGTAAAATTTAAAAAAATAGGTTGTAAATCATTGAATACAAAAAAATTTTTAGCTTGCACAAGTAACTAAACTTGAATTTATAACTTGTCAAAAACCCCTTAGAAATTTAGAAACTGGAAATAGTCACGTTCTTAAACAAAAATGTTTAGATTTCTCAATCTTAATAAATTTATCGTTTTTTGATACCATATATTAATTAAATTTGAATTATAATACATTTCTAAGCACACTTGGCATTTTTCTTGGTCTGAAATTAGTACTTCACGTATAACGACACTCGGTTATAACGACAAAAACTTTCCGGTCCCTTAGATGACGCTATAACCGAGTTCTACTGTATTCTAAAATTTTAATTAACTGCCGGTAACAATTACGGTATTAATTGTTATTGCGAAAGCATGCTTATTTTTCATTTTACTATTTACACCAATCAGACTGATCTATAGACCTAACAAGAAAAAGCCACTAGAAATGTTAACCATGTCTAAGTAAATATCATGATTTAAAAACATGCCATATCGATCAAGGGTTGCGTACGTAATATTTTTTTTTCTTATTAATTAGTCTGTTAATTAACAGTAAAAACATTTTTAATGTATCATCCGTTTATCACAATATTTTTCGGAATTTGTACTTCTGGAGACATTTCATTATTGGAAGATTATTATATTTTTGTTTATTAATCATCTTAATTACTTCATTTTTTATAGTCAACTATCAAAAATGACTAAATTTCAGTGTAAATATCCTGTTTAGCTGCTCTTACCTCACCTTTGAACTGCTAAATTTCACTACTAATACCTAATTAAATGTACATTTTCTTATCTTCTTACAACCTTTGAACTGCAAGAATGTGCATATATAGACTCAACACGCGAATTTAAATTAAATCAAGAGCTTGTTTACGAACAGACACAATGCATAAGTTAACAGTTTTATTTGTTGCTGCAATTTTTGGCCTAAGCTATGGCGATACCGGTTTGGGTAGCTGTCCTTCCATCCAGCCAGTGCCACAATTAGAAGTGAATCGGGTAAGAATAAAATTCTTATTCTATTTTATTGTTACTCTTTGCTAAAATACTATAATTCCAGTTGTTAGGGTACTGGTACGTAATTCAAAAGACTGAAGCAGGTAGTCCGTGTGTTTCGTACAACATAACTCAAAACGAACAGCATTTAGGAAAATATAAAGCAACATCAATTGAACAACACCCTACATTATGGTCGTCGGCTCTGTATCATGAACATAGGACTACTGGAGACCTTAGCGTGATTGATCCTAAAAATCCTGGTCATTTGGCACTTGATTTACCTCTTGGTAAGTTTATAAACTAGTAGTTATTATTGCATTACAAAATTTTAAAAATTCGTTTTTTTAAATTTTAATTTCAGATATTGGAACTACTTCTATTACTGTATTCATGACTGATTATGATAATTACGCCGCAATATTTACCTGCAAGAAATTGTCTTTGGTTCATCGTTGGTCTATAGAGATTTTATCCAGAACTCCAACTCTTAATATGGATTATGTCGATAAGGTATTGTTTGACACTTACCATCTATTACATATAATATAGAATTGGGGTTATTGATGATGAAAAGACATTCCTAACTCTGTTGAAATGCAATCCAAAGTGCATAGTTTTGAGAATGATCATTTCCAGAAAATTTGACAAACGAGATATTTCTTTATTTACTCCATTGCAGTTGTAGGTAAAGAAGGTGACGTGTGAAGGCACACCTTGTGTAGCATTTCAAATCATCTAAGGATAATTGTTTCTGCTTGATGCTCCTGTATAATAATGTTTGATTAAAAATCTGAATTGCAGGTTCGTACAAGAATTTCCAGCTACAATATTGATCCATTTTCTTTACAAATATTAGACCTAAGCAAATGTGCTGCACCTGGCCAACAGGGAAGTGTTATCAAGACCGTGAGTGATATCGGACATAAAGCCACTAACGTGGTCAGTAATGTTGGACAGAAGATCAATAATTTAGCTACTGATCCTAAAGCTTGAAGTAGTATCGAAGTCTGCAGTTTTAAAAAGAACTACAAGAAATTCAACTACGTTACAACTAGTTTAAGTCTTTATTCATTATAAACATTAATGTAGTTGTATTATATTGAATCAAATAAAACTAAAGCGTACTTCTAGGTAAGATTTTGTCATTTTTTTCTCACATACAGTATGCCCACATTTCAATGCTCACTATTGGGATCTCGGAAATTGTAAAAGATATGAATTTGGTTAAATTAGAAGAAATTTGACTATTTTGGAGATCAATTTACTTATACTTTTGTTTTTTTTAAAAAGTTCACGGCTTACTAGATATTTGCTAAAAACAAAATTATCTAATTTTTTTTTAGAGAAATATGAAGTGAAAATCATTTTTTATCATAGTGTGCCATGACATCTAACACATAAAGTCGTGGATCTTTATTTAATAAATTCGTTTGTTATGAAAAAATTGCTAAAACAAAATAAATACGCTTTTACGTGTTTTACGGGACATTAGCTGCTTATTTGACGCTATCTGTTAATGCTCAGTAAAGTATCTTAAAAGCGTCTTTTTTTTGTTTTAGCACTTGCTACGTAACAAATGTAATTTATCTGACAAAAATCAATGATTTTCATATATTTAATGTCATGGCACACAATAGCTATGTCAAACCATGTATCACTGAAAAGCATTTAAGGCGTGCTAATCAGTAATAAATATGGAAAATCTGGATTTACGTTCCACCGCCGAAGTAAAACAAAAGACAATTGCGAAAATAAATTTTTGCTGTTCTTTTTTATCTTTGCTCGTTCCTGAGATATTTCACTTTAAAAAAATTAGATAATTTTGTTTTTAGCAGATATCTAGTAAGCCGTGAACTTTTTTGAAAAAACAAAAGCATAACTAAATTGATCTCCAGCATAGCCAAATTTCTTCTAATTTAACTGACTTCGTATCTCTTACAATTTCCGAGATCCTAATAGTGAGAATCGAAACGTGGACACACTGTATACCTGATTTTTGATACATAATGAACATCATCTCCAAAAGGGAAATAAAGTGCATTTTATTCCGTAGAAAATAAAGTGGATTTTTATTTGTTACAAGCAGAACTATCTGTCTGACACAAATAAAACTACTAAAAAGTCATACACTGCTATGAACATGAAAACGTCAAGTGAAAAAACATATTGGAAATTTGTATATTTTGTGTTTCGTATTTTAAAACTAGAAAATATTTAAATTATTTAATAGTTTTTTTAGTATACGCTCTCCAAAACCGTTACTTTAGAGACTGTAAACAACCGGCAAAATAGTGTTTTAGCGGCCTAGGTCTTAAAGGTCCTACAGCAACACTTTAGTAGATTATTCTTGTTTACTATTGAATCTGTTTTGTTTATAAACAAACTTATAGTTTGCGAAGCTACATCATCACATATAGTACGTTTTTTTTCTGTAATACCAGTCAAAGTACTAGAAAGTTGGCAAAACATGCAGTCGATTGGTTATTCTTATTGTTGTTATTTTCCAAAAAAAGGGAATTTTATTTCTAGCCAACATAAATTAGGGAATCTGGACATTGACAAGTATCATAGAAGAAACAATGAACTATACGTAGTGATGCCGGTAATGCCTACTACAAAGTTTAGCTGTGGAATAATTTCCTGATTAAAAATAATTTCTTAATTACTTTACTAATTTAAAGGGGTTTTACTAAAAAATATTGTATGTAACATTTGCGTCAACATTGTTTAAAATTAAAACAAGTATATGTAAACGCAGAAAAATGAAGTTACTTTTAGGTTATGTTCATGAATCTTTTATAATTTTACTATTAATGAAAACTCAAATAGAATTTTAAAGCTATATGAATAATCAGAACAAGAATAAAACAACTCGAATGTGGCAAATGTGATCATTAGAGTAATTTTAGTGTCTTTAATCTGTGTTAGGTAATTAGTTAAAATGCTTTTAGGTATTATGATAAACCACCAACATTCGGCAAATATTACATATAAAATTTCAATGAAAAATAGTGAACAATAAGAATCCGAACATGAAACACACCCAAATATAAATACTACACTACAGATATCAATAGTATAGTAGTTTTAGAATGAGTTAATGTACAGTACTGCTGATATACATACAAATGCAATTGCTTTTTTTTCTAAAAATTAATCAAAAAACTAATTTATTGTGCGTTAGGTTACTTAAGTCTGATATTTACTAAATATAATTTACTGTTGCTGTAATTACATACTGTTAACTGTAATTATATTTTAAAATAAATTATAAATTTTATTAAATCTTGGCTTCCAGCATTTAACTCCTTATTCTTATGGTTTTCCAAAGATCAATTTCTAAAGGAATAGCTTACTAGGAAGGTTATCTGTTCTAAAAATCTTAATGTATCTTTAAATTTAATGAAATTGTTAAAAAAAACACATTTTTAATCTTAATGGATCCGAAACAATTTACTTATTAAAATATTTAAAAGCTGTATGGTTTATCGTAAACTATTAAACGACTGCTTTTCACTAGATCAGTAGGTTTTGTTAATTTATCTCATTACCTGGTATGAAAAAACATTGATATCTGACATTACCTATTTACACCTTTGTAAATATCAGGAATTGTATGTCTTAAAGAACGATGGAGGCTTCAAATCGGATAACTCAATTGAACATTACTGATTTATGCAAATACATATATGTACACATATAAATCAAATGTGATATCATGATATGAATAAACACTTCTCATTTAACTTGTTATCAAGACAAAAACATTATCTACTTCGAAACAGATATAAGCTATGCAGTGAAATTAGATAAGATTTGGTTAAAAATTGGAATATATTGCTAATATTATGGTTATTAATAAAAACAACTTATTCTTACTTATTATGTAAATGGTTTATCAATTATCACTATAAAAATAACAAAATTGTAGTAATGCAGACTAGTTACTGAAACAACATACCACACAATAAATTTGATAAAAAAGAGACTTGAATTTTTTTCTTGTAAAAGTATTCATTGCAAGAACATGCAGGTAACGGTAATTACCCATGTACAATACTAATAATTAACTCATTCTTATTTACCTCTTATTGTTGTGATCTTCATCACTTAATTCCAATGTACAAGAATTGGTAATCGTAATATCTACTTAAAAGCATTTACAAAAAAGTAAATAAAACTAAAAATGTAATAATATCTTATTTATTATGTATTTTAAAATGAAGACATTTAAGAATTTACTAATTGTAGCTGGAATACTCAAGGAACATAACCTAGAAATGTCAATTTGACAACCTGCAGGCGGCCAACCTAAAACTGACATTTCTCAAATCGAATGTTTCTACTGATTATTAAGATTATTAAATAATACGAAATTGTAAATTAATGAGAAAATAGTATATTATTCAACGAGCGAATACGACGTTTTATCTTCGATTCTAACACTTCTGAGGAAGATCTGGTGGTGAACTCCTCTGAGGAAAGCGATGTCCAAATTCTTGAATATGTAGAAGTCAATGAAAGTAAAGAATCTTCACAAAGAGAGTTTTAAACCTGGAATACAAGGATCCTCTGAAGACGATGTCCAAATTCTTGACGGAAGTAAGCATTCACCCGTCATAAATAGGCAACCAACATTACAGGATCCGAAGCATTTTTAGTCGGTAACTAAGCTGGCTTTGCAGTTGTTTATTATTTCCACATTTCTTTGTTTCCAAAATAAAAAATTGTAAGTAATTTAGTGTTTTCCTGCGTTTTCCTCTGTGTTTTTCAATGGAAAGTGATGAATAATAAAGAAATAGTTTGAGATTATAACAATTTCTATTTTTTTATATCTATAAATAGGCAATCAACAAAACACCGCCAGTGAATAAAATCTATAAAACACTAGTGTTTTATGAGTATGATTATATCTCTATGGTTACGCGTATAACGACTATATTATTGAAGAATCGTAGATAAATAATTGTATACAACACGGGACTAAAGTTCGTGTTGAAAATAACTTACAATATCGGGATTAAAATCTCGATTTATTCCCTTGGTGTATAAATACTACCTATTAAACAACGACAAAGCTTGATAAATAGGTTTATGTAATGATGACCCCTATTAGATAGCTATTATCAACTACTTACAAGTAAACACACAATAATGAAACAACGTTTAAGGGTGGATTTCTGGGTCAAAATACATCGATTGAACGCAACCTGTAATTTCAACAAAGTCGCCTGCCTAATTAGTTTTTTAGTTCTAAGAATCTTCACTTTGGAGGTCTGACTTCTTAAGGAAGCAATTTTGCTTATTGCAATTGAGGCCAAACGCCTTTTTTGACTCCAGGAATCGACCCTTAAACATTGATTCATTACTTCCCGTTTATCCTATTTCTAATGTCACGTAATGTCATATTCTCTTCTTTACTTTCTTTACTTCATAATTCCCATTTTCATCGTATGGTGAAATTTAACAAATAAAATTCAGCAACGCTTCACGAGGTAAATGTTCCCAAACCAGTCCATGAGGCTTCGCAAACATTTATCCTGATTAGAATTTTTTAATTTGTTCAAGATTTCTTAAATAATTTCTAAGCGAAAAAAAAACATCAAAAAATTGTCAAAAACTTTAGTAGTAAAAGTTGATGTGATTTCTAAAGAAATCAGGAGTTGCAATAATTGACATACCTCGAAATAAAGCAAAAAAGAAAATATTAATCTACTTTCAGACTCACCCGGTATAACAATAATATATTCACTACACTAGAATTCGTCTAAAACAAATTAGCTGAAATTACTTTTTTGGAACGGCACTTGATCGTAAGATATATTGCTTACTAGAATAGTAGAATGTTAATGATGTTTTTCCTATGATAATATTAAGTAGAAGAATTTTCCTTTCGTGATTTTTCACCTACAAGGTGTTTTAGTGATTGCGTGTTAGCGTGTTACAAATTTCACGTCATTATCAATCAACCTGTTTCGAAAGCGCAATAATGGAGCTAATATTGTAAATAAATGGTTTTAATCTTGTTTTGTCTGTTATAAATGAACCCTAACTAAATTATCAAGTCCTTTTTCAATCGATCTGAATAATGTATATAACATACCACATAAAACGCAGTAAAAAGTTAAATAACCTAGAAGTGATGAATTGTCTGAAGTCTTTATTAAAATGAAATGCAGGACGAATTTGTTGTAATCGAGTTAAAGCTTCATTGGAAAGATACAAACAATTTTGATTTAGAATCTAAAAATACATCCTCGCCTGTAAAAAGAAATCTATGGATTACGTTTTCAGAAGAACATAGTACATTTTCATTAAAGGCATAAGCGCTTGACGTTATAATTAAATGAAAATTTGCTTTTTATTTATTTGTGCTCTTGAGAATAAGTGTCTAGAAAAACTTCACTCTAAAATCGATATTAATTTATTTCTATGAATTGTAGTACATTTTAGGTAGGGTAGATTAGCATCGAAACGAACAAATTGCAAGGAAAATGAATGACGTAATCAAATAATAATTCAATTCTTTTCTAATTAATCTTTACTCATTCTCAGATACGAAATGCTCTAAAAATTTAGACAAATTAGTTTACTCTAGTTGGTTAACCTGTTATTATGTTATTTCACTAAAATATTCTCCTTTAATTAGCGGAAATTTAATAGTGGTATGAGATTTTATACAGTAGGCATGTCCTTTTACTGTGATGTGAACCAATGATTGTTCTACTGCTCCTTTTTCTATTTTTATATGGAATAGGAACTACATTTTCCATTATTAAAGTTTTGTTTAAATTAAAAGGTATTCAAACATCTTGATAGCTACTAGAAATAATTTAACTTTAAACATAGCAAGAAAAAAAAATTAAACCTGTTCTGTAAATTATACATCTGCCAAAACTGAAGCAAGGAAAAGGTTAAATAAAAAACGAAACGTAATTTTAAATTACGAGGGTCGTTTGAAAAGTCCGTGCAAAAATAAAAACTACTTAATTGTTTGGAGTAAACCTTTTTTATTTTTCAACATAGTCTCCTTTTAGGCTTATACACTTCGTCCAACGCTGCTCTAGTTTGTTGATCCCTTCTGAATAATAGGATTTGTCCAAGTCTGAAAAATAGCCATTCGTTTCTGCAATCACCTCCTCGTTTGAATAAAATCTTTTTCCCGCCAGATATTTCTTCAAATTGGGGAACAAATAGTAGTCCGAGGGAGCCAAGTCTGGAGAATAGGGGGTATGTGAAACGAGTTGGAACCCTATTTCCATTAATTTTGCGACCACAACTGCTGAGGCGTGAGCTGGTGCGTTGTCGTGATGGAAAAGGACTTTTTGTGGGCCAATCGTGGGCGTTTTTCTTGCAGCTCGGTTTTTAAAAGGTCCAATAACGATGAATAATATGCACCTGTAATAGTTTTACCCTTTTCCAGATAGTCGATGAGGATTATTCCTTGCCAACAGGGCGTCCAGAACGTTCAGCGTCACTTGTGCCCATATGGCCACTTCGAAAATTTTGAAACCACTTATAAACTGTTCTAATCGAAGGTGCAGAGTCACCATAATGTTTATCAAGCTTCTCTTTAGTCTCCTGAGGCGTTTTGCCTTTCATAAAGTAATGTTTAATCAACACACGAAATTCTTTTTCGTCCATTTTCTGAAAATCACTCGACTTCCTCGATTCAAACGAATGCCAAACACAAAGAAATAGACCGATCTGGCTGAAACTTGGTGTGTGCTTCCAAGATATGCTACTAACTATAAATAATTTAACTTTAAACATATCAAGAAAAAAAAAATTAAACCTGTTCTGTAAATTATACATCTGCCAAAATTGAAGCAAGGAAAAGGTTAAATAAAAAAGGAAACGTAATTTTAAATTACGAGGGTCGTTTGAAAAGTCCGTGCAAAAATAAAAACTACTTAATTGCTAACCTCGATATGCGCCAGTAGTGCCATCTCTCTGACTTTGCACGGACTTTTCAAACGACCCTCGTATAATTATCCGTTGTTGCAATATCACCCCTAAAATGTAAACTTTTTTAAATAAATACAGGGTGTTTTAAATGCGTTTCTATGCACGAGGCAAAGTTGTGTTTTAAAAAAATGTTCATTAATAATAATTTGAAAAGAATCTAAACTACCTTCATTTGTTTTTATAGTGATATACATATCGGTATATCGGCAATGAAGCCGATAAGGGGTCGTCCATTAATCACATGAGGCTTTTAAGCCCCTTTTTTACACACCCCTCCCCCCTGGTGATACGTGGTGAGGTTCTAAGCTACCCCACCCCCCACCTATCTAACATCACGTGTATTTTTTTTTGTTAAAAAAAACTTAAATATTTTCCGAATATTTTTTAATGAAAAATACAATAAAAAAACAGCACACATTAATTTAAAAAGCAGTGTCCTCGGACCATGGAATACGATCTCACAGATCGACCACGTCAATTACGCGTTACTTAACGTGATGTCATACGGCAGTTCACAGCAAGGCATTCTCGAGCATGGTTACACGAAAATATGCACGTGATATGTAACAACAACCCCCCCCCCCCATTGTGGTCAATAGTGATGTTATCCAAAGCCCCCCTCCCCTATTTGGACCTCACGTGATTAATGGACAATCCCTAATCGGTATCAACTTTTACTTGCAGTAAATATTCTTAGGTCAATTGAATCTTGATGTTTATTTTGCATAAAAGACTTACAACATGAATGTTATGTAGTTTTATTTATTTGAAAGCTGATTTGCAATTCACTTTTATTTCTAATCATTGTTATTGCTAAATTGTAATTTTAATAAAACACAACACAAGCGGTCACTCACATTTCTTTATTACATCTGTCAAAACATATATTGAACTTCGAGCTACTACAGTTGTAGAGAGCATCTTGCAACTACTCCAGAATTCTATTTTAAAAGTCACAACAATGAGTCAGTACACGAACCGTGAAATGGCTGATATTCATTAGGGTTATGGAAAAGTAGACGGTAACACTCTCGAAGCTCAGAGATATGTTCCCTGGAAGACAATGTCCAGCTAAAGGTACTTTTTCTGCCATCCACTGTAGGCTTCAGGAAACAGCGTTTTTTCTCCTGTCGCATAGAGAATTGCCCGAGTACCCAATTTAGAAATGGAAGTCCTCGACACGATTGAAGAGCATCCTGAAAAGAGTACAAGGAAAGTGGTTGAAAAATTTCAAGTATCTAATGCAACCGTATGAAGGATTCTTCATGGGCAATCTCTGTATCCATACCACTTACAAGGAGTGCAGGGCCTCTTGGAAGCAGATTTCTAGCCGCGATTATTGTTTTGTGAATGATTCTTACGTCAGTGTCATATTCCTAACTTTCAAGTTAATGTACTCTTCATAGACGAAACAGATTTTTCAAAACACGCATAGTTAACTTTCACAACAACCATCCCTCGTCGGATGAAAACTGTCACTCTGTAATTGAATCTTGACATCAACAACAGTTTTCCTGAAATGTGTGGGGAGCTATCATTAGAGATTACTTAATTGGACTGCTTTTTTTCTTCCATCTACGTTAAATGGAGTAACTTACAGGCAGTTTCTCGAACGTGATCTTTCTGTACTTCTTGAAGACGTATCGCTAGAAAACCGTCGACGGCGCTTTTTTTAAAATAATAATTACGCCAATCGTTGTAGGATGAGGAGGATCAATGCGATGGCCATCACGGTCATTAAGACTGTATTCCTCTTGATTTTTATTTGTTGTAACGCATGTGTTGCTGCTAGAGGGAGTCATTTTGAGGATCTAATTTAAAATAAGAAAACGCTTGTTAAAAATGTTACTGATTTTGTTTTTGTCATTTAATTAAAGTACACTTCATGCAATTATTCTATCTTACTATGTTGATAACTCAGAAAGGAAACATTTTCGAACCTATGTATGTATAGGGTTTTCTAATCCTTACGACTAGTACACTGTAAAAACGGTATTGTTAAACTTAACCATAAACTTATGGTTAACAAAAATATGATTACTGTAACAATACTTTATGTTCAAAATAGCCATAACCATTTGAACTCCATTGTTAAAATGACAATTTAGTTTTAGTTAAACATCTTTTAGTTATTGTAACAATAATGATTCGCTATAATTGACGAACAACTATAACCTGTGTTGAGATAACAATACAAGGTATAGTTAATATACAATTTATAATACAATCGTTCTTAATTTTCGGCGTTCCTAGTAGATGGCGCCTTAGTATTTTCATGCTGTTAAATGTTATATTTGATTTGCATATAACCAGTATGAAGCGTGCAAGCATCGACGCAGTCCAGCTTCGAGCGACACGCGAAACGGTCGACCCGGATCCAGTCGGTGCGGTAATGCACTGAAGCAGAATAGTAAGCAGCACTCACCAAATCCATCTGCAGGTGCATTGTGTCAGGGTCGGGACACGGTGCTGGCAGAGATCCAGTCCGCTTTCTCAGCCTCTTCCAAACGACCTACTTCCGGGGGGTAGGTCGCCACCATACTCCAGGACTCCTCGGTCGATATCCGCGCCTGAGGCTCCGCGGTATCACCAACTCCAGCTGCTGAAATTCTGCTTCCGTCCGTTACCGCATTGGTGCTCCTTTTCCTTTCCCATCCCATTTCCCTCCTAAATCCTCTCACGGCGCAAACCGTGGGGGGTTGTGCTTCTGAAAAAAACCGTTGACCACACCCACCTTCCCTCCAATATTACCTACAACCAATCAACTCCTTTCCCACCAACCACACCACACCCGCTGTTCCAATCAATTATCATCCACTCTCTACCTTCCTCCCACAATCATCATCTTCTCCAATACCGCTATCGCTCCACCACATCAACGAATAATCCATAATCACGGCCGCCGTCAACCGTCAACCACCAACTTCAACTTCAACTTCCAACTTCAAGATCCGCCGCGAGCCAACGAAAATATAAATCCAGCATCCCAAGCCATCTTCACTGCCTTGCCACCAACTCCAACGCCGAAGACAAACTGCACCAATTCCAATCCAAGTGACGAGCAGCGTTTTGGACACCATTAACACCATTCGAAAGCTTGAGAGAGGTCAACAACCTCTAAAGCAGTCGCGCTACGCGCGACAATAATGATGATCTGCTGCTGCTGCAAGCGTCGACTTTTATTATCTTCCATTGATGAGTCCAAACAAGGACGAAACGATCATCTGGAGGTATTTTTTTTATTGTATATTTATTTATATTATATATACATAACTTTCACAACAACCATCCCTCGTCGGATGAAAACTGTCACTCTGTAATTGAATCTTGACATCAACAACAGTTGTATATACATATAATATAAATATAATATTTATATAAACTTTATCTGTGGAGAGACATTATGAATATTGTCTTTTAAACCAATTCTAGTTTGTTAATATAACATTTTCATTTTGTTGCTTTTCTAGGGTTTGTGGTCAGCATGTAACCATTTATTATAGTTGCCATAACAATAAACATTTAACAATTTCTAATTTGTGTAGTTAACAATACATTTGGTTGTGCCTATATTAATCATACAGTATAGTCAATTTAACCATATTTTGCGTTAGGGTGACGATACTTTTACACAGTGTAGAATACGCTGGTAAAGTTTGGCCAAACATTTTAGAAATATATAGGTCTACTGTACCACTTTCATTACAAATACAATTCTTTCTTGTATTCGATGACGTAGGGTAAACTACGGTCGCCACTTGGACCATAAAGCTTACGGAATGCAGATTGGTCTTTTCTTACCTATCGCAGTGATCTTAACGTTGCCTGTTCTGAGTTTTATAAAATATTATACGATAATTTTAATATGACAGTCCCTTTGTTACATAAAAGCAAGTATCAACGCGCTTTCCAGCATGGTACACGGATTCATAAGATACAAAAAAAAGAATGAAGCGCACAGTATGTATAAAAAATATGCTTCTGATTTCTACTACTCACAGTTCAGACAACTGCGGTTAACAATAAAAGGGAAATTTCGCTTGCTTACAATAATTACATTGCCAATATACGAGACGCTGTTATCTCTGACTCCAACAAATCTTGGTCTTTTGAGGAAATAACTAATAAATGTAGGGCTTCTCAGTAGCATGTTTTTTACAGATATATTCCCTTTTTTATTATAACTTATATTATGTAATATTTCCTGTATTACAGGTAACACCTGTTAGAAATAAATTATTATTATCAGTGCTTTATCATAATGCTCTAGCCATAGTCACTTAGTCAATAATCAGAAAATTTTTGTAAATATAAGATCGCTTGAAAATAGCTTTGCAGGCAACAATTGTCATAATACGCTTAATTAACGCTGTCAAAATCTACAAGAAATCTTGTTTCGGAGCTTACACTGCACCGTCGTCATCGATTACTTTTGTTCATGAGCTGTAACCACTTTTAACCACTTTAATCGCTTTTAAAAGTGCTACCTTTGCGTTTACAGAAACTGCTGTTCACTGTCAGTTGTCCAGAAGCCTTTCGCTGACAATACTGCTTGGTCCTGGACACAGTCATTTTCTTTTGTTTCTGACGATTTTAATATCTGCTGTTAAGCTTTTGTATCCCTAGATTCGACAACAAGGCAATTAATAGAGCAATCAGTAAAATTTACTGACTTCTGCAATCTTCGCTTGTGTCAAGTAGAACCTTCCCAAATAATCTTTCAGTGTTACCCTAGCAGAGACTGTGGAATGTAAGAAATAATCAAAGTGTGTTTTAACTTCATCTAATTTTGTCAAATTGACATGGAAAGCAGATGATGCCTTGAGTAGGTTTGATCTACTACACGGCTACTAACTAGTGGCAAATGCTTTGGAAATCAGCTTCGAAATAACATGCATACCGACTTCTCAAATTATCTCCAGTGGCCATTTACTGATTGATTTTCAAAATTCTTCTAAATCCTGACTTTATCTTCTGGAAAATGGGAATTGCTCACTGTAGACTCCACTTTGTGTTTCTATTTGGAAATAAATTCTAAATTTCACAGTTTCGATCTTTCCTTGAGAATGTTAATTGCCTAGAGAGAAAGGAAGAAAATTATTTGTACAGTACTAGAAGGTGTATCAATAGTATTTTGTATTCTCAATAGGCCACAAAATGTCAAAAGATTAAAAAACTTCGAGCCAGTAATATTTTCATGTGAGATTGTCGTATCTTTATTATTTCTAATTCTGTGATAGAAAAGATGTAGAATTCTGCTCGACATACAATGCGGATGAACCTACCTTTTCTTTTCCTCTTAGAAGCATGAACCCATAGCAATATATTTGGATGAAAAGATTCTTGACACTGACATAGATTCCAGAGATTGATCGTACCAAACCAATTTTAATTCAACCAGTTACTTTAATGTATGAAGAACCTTAAACAGTGTGAAGCTTTTTGTGTTCTCTTTTGACCTAATTTTATTCCAATAATGTTCAATGTGGTTGGAGTGTTGAATTCGAATCTCAGTATGTACAGCCGAACCTTGATAATTCAAAACCCTTAATAACTCGAACTTATTGCGAATGATCGATGTACATTTCATGCAAAAATACCTTGATTAGTTGAAGTTTTGATTATTGACGTGTTTTTTCTTTTCCTTCTAGTTCAAGTTATCGAGGTTCCTCCCTTCACCTTTCCTAAAATTCAATTATTAACCGAAAAAGAATCTTTCAGCTCCTGTGGGGTAGCCTGTACTTAAGTAGGTGAATAAAACACAATAATGAGTTTCTTATTTAGAGGTTCCTGTCCTGTCCAAAATTTATTATCAATTTTTGATTATCCAAACTTTTTATTGTTAAAGTTATTCCCAAGGCTCTTCCTTATACATGAATAAAGAAAAGGTTTAAAAATAAGCGACATATATTATTTAGGTAACAACATGCATTATAAATGAACAAATAATAGTGTGCCAGCTATTGATCTTGAATTAATCCTACTCCACATTCTTTGATTTTCATTTTTTTTATTGTATCCTTTATGAATAACTATTTTATTATTCATATTCAAAAAAAAAACATCGCAGCTTGTTATGAATTTTTTATAGGGAAAGAAAAAACTGAAAAGCTGTACTTACGTTACATACACATACAAATCATTACGGTTACGGACTAATAATTTTCATGAAGTGTTAGTCATCAATAATCAATAAATAATACATATGTAGGTACTAGACATTTTTTATTAAAGCAATACATAATAATGTTTCTAACACTCTTTACAGACATATTCTAATATCTTACAAGCTGTTTTATACATTTTTCTTCATTCTCATAAAAAACTTGCAATACGTTCAAATGTCCAACAGCTTCTTATTTGACATTATTATCATCGATTCATAATAAAGAGAAACTATGTTTTTACAGGTGAAAAAGCCGCTTGGGAGAAACTAATATCTAATATACACTACTTGCGTTTAACACGCTCTTACAGTACAAACAACTTCAAGAATTAAATATCGATTTAGTTTCAAATGGGTAATCCAAAGACTTGATAATTATAAAATACTTAATACCTTCAACTTTAATAGAAATTCGATACGCTATATTTCTCACTACTATCGTTGCTACTATAATCATTAGCGCAATCACAGATATTGACTTTCTAGAAATTATTAAATCAAAACTTCCCGAGAATACAATTAAAGAAAGCAGCCAAATGCGATGCTGCATTATGCACTATAATTGCTTTTAAATCTTGATTTATCTAGGTTTTTATTTTTTCTTTTGATTAACAAGTAAATTGTGAAAGTACTATGTGTAGTTGAAGACAAATTTTATTTTTGTTTAATAAAAGGCAATGGAAACAAAAGCGTGATCGAAATTGTTTTCAGTTTCAAGTTGACTACGATATGACTACATGAGAAGGTATGACTAAAAATGTTCCGGAATTTAAAAATTCTCTCATGACAAAGTATGATAAGAATACACTTAAAATTAGTAGATTACATGTAAGGCACTCGAGAAATTCCGTGAAATATTTTAAAAGGTGATAATAAGTACGCCAATATTTACTTGAGTGTACATGTATTTCTATTTCTAAAATAGTAGAAGAATGCAATACATTTTCAGTCACAATTGTTTTCAATATGTATTTAATTATCGGTCTAATGAAAAACTAAAATATAAAACCTAAAGTAAAGTTAGGTATATATATAATAAAAAAATTAATACCAGATATTCGTTAAGAACGAAAACACTCAAAAGTCTTTATTTTTTAAAGTCTGATATATCAATAACAAAAGAGAGTAGAAAAAAAATAGAGTGTAAGCATAATTTTTCCTATGAAACGCCTATTCGATTTTGGTACATGACTTGTTTGGATTTTCTCAATGAAGTAAGTTTGTCCTGTAGTCTATTTTTTTTATTATAGAATGCAGAGTAAGCTTCGACAAGAAAATTTTTGTTAACAGTGTGCTTTAAAGTGATACCACGGTGTCAATCACTATTAGAAATCATTGTACATTGGAAATATATGGAAATCAATGTACATTTTTGGGGTAGTGGTTGACCACTAGAGTTTTACTGAAAGTTACTAGGTATTGTAAAAATGAGGTAAAATCAAAGCCTATTCTAAATTCTAATAATAAAAAACCAAGTTATAATTTAAAAAAGTTGTTAGCTGTTATGGGAAGAGATAAGACTCCACCACTATCAAGGTTCCCCATTTTTTTCGTAAAGATTTTTGGGGAAAAATTTGAACCTGTACAAACTTGTTCGGCATAAGTTAAGGATATTAAAGAAAAGAGGACTAAGCAGATATCTCACGAACAGATATCATAATATCTTCTACACTTTTGGTTGATATTCCTAACTTAACTGAGTAGTAGGTTTACTTTGACTATATCCAATACATACGTTCTTTGTCAAAAGCACATTCTCAACAAAAATCACCAAACTAGTTCAAGGGCAGTAAAATAAATTTCATGTTTTGGTCTTACCAAAGTTTTAATCGGAATTCTACACCGAACCTTCATTTGCATTTAATTACTGCGTACATATTGCCTTGGAAATAAACACAGGGATCTCATCCGAAAATATTTTAATTTATTAGTCATCATGTATGTTACATTCACGTTTGAAAAAACGTCAAAATGCTAGCTCAAAAACGTTATTTAATGACGGTGTAGATGTCTTTTTGACGTCATACTAAAAGATGGAATTTTTGATAACTAATATGAATATGTACATTAATCCGCTTGCAGTGCTACTCTAGACGAAGGAATTCACAGTCTAATACAATTTCGTCCTTTAGAAGTAAACTGAAAAGAAAGATTTTCATTTTCCGGAATATGCAATTTCGCTGGTATTGTTTTGTGGAATCTCGAACACGTGTCGGCTTGATGTACGGCATAATGAAGCGGATTTTCCATTATTGCAGAAAATTTTTGTTTGGGATCCGTTTTGTTGTGTGGCCAAATTGACTGATAACACACGCAAGATGTTGAACGGGACCCTACCGGTGCCATCTGAAACTATTTAATGTATCTGTCCTTCGAATATACAGTTTACATCTCTCTTTACCAATATTTGCGCCCCCATATCTGCGTGCCCCGAGTCAATTGCCTCACTGACTTAATGTCTGAAACCAGCCCTGCGTTAAAAACTTTACAATATGCCCTTCATCTAACATGTTGATCTGTTTTCTTGAGTACTATTCTTTCGTTCCCAAAGTTAAAAAATTATAAAGCTTACGATTTATGTAGAGATTGTACTACTATGTAGAATATAATCTTTATTCCCATATCTATCTAACTGTAAAAGAATAATATCAACCTCCAAAGGCTTTAGTTTAGTTATAGTTGTTTATTGGCAGACAGTAAAAGATTAAAAAGAAATCATCGACAAGAATGACTTCTTTAAATAACTGGCAATTTGGAAGTCAAAGAATTTTTATTTACCGGTAGAATACATTAACAGTATGTTGTGCATTGAGCAACTATCAAGAAATATCTTCTGAAACAATGATATTATACGAATATGGTATTAAATAATTGCTCAGGATGGTTATGAAATTCTTCAAAAAGAAAACACAAAAGCTTAAAACAAATAATTTATTATACCATACACAGAAATATGCAACATATCGCCACATTTGTAACAACGCTGTAGGTAATACAATTTTTATCCGATTTTCAAAGTTTCTACATCTTTTGTCCTATACTTTCAAGGAAGTAAAAATACTGAAATATTCCAGGTTTTAGGAATTGATTTTTTTCTTTAAAGTAAATATAGTTACGAAAAAAATATTGCATTTTACGTACTAATAGTATATCCTCCACATCTTCCCATATTTTGTTTTAATTTCCGGATTCAGGATCATCCTTTGAAAATTCCACTGAATATAGGCTAAGGTACAATGACTACTTTCACTCGCAACTACGTCGTTTGGACCCCAATAGCGTTGTTTGGGCGCATCATCCGAACTCGCGAACTCTTATCTGACCCTGGTTTTGCACAACTGTTCATTTTTTTAACGCGTTCGTCGTTTTACGCATACACTGCAGGCTTTTGCAATTTGAACATTTTGAACAGTAGTCTATTATACTCTGTTGATTGTTCTCGGTGTAAGTATCATATCATAGAATTTCATAGATTTCAACAAAGATAAACAAAGTGCAGAAGCTTAATGAACATCATCGACCATAACGAATTATGTTTTTGTTGTTCATGATTTTCGATATCAATTCATCGAATTCTTACCGCCATTTCTTAATTGCACCAGAAAAACACCGCGGTGTACTTTGCTCAAAAGATTTCCAAAATAGCAATGTCGTAGAGCACTTGGTGATGATTCTTGTGTCTATTGTGCCGATCCCTTTAAAAGGCAAAGTAGATACTTGAACAAGAAGGAAATTTCGATTATAGAAGTTGTATATTGTATTATACTATCTGTATGTTGAACTTGCTGGTTTCAACACTTCTTATTAAATGAGTAATAATTGAAACAAGATATTACTTAACTATTTATTTTAACTAAACGGAAAACACAAGTGGACTGTATGATTTACAAAATACAAGTGATGCAACAAACTGCAGGATATATGTGTACCTGCTTCGGACCCTTAGGCCCTACCCAGCGGGGTGGCCGGAAATAGAAGCAACATGCCCCCGTACTTAACACTATCTATAACAATATAGATTTGATATAGATATTTAGAGTAAAACTGAAAATAGGCCTTCTTAATACCAAAACAACACTTTGATGCAGAATTAAACTGCAACTTCCACACCAAAAAAGGTCAATTTTGCTTTGCAAGTTTCTTTATGCTTACGATATTCCTGGTATACAAAAGCAATACAATACACCTATAATAGTAGTTATTTAACATTCTTTGAGTTGTTTCCATTATGGTCAGTCAATACAGTTTATTTCATGTAATATTCAGCATCTCATCATAGCTTAATTCGTATTATCCTCCACGTGCTTTTGTGTTCCAGTTTCAATGAAGAATCTAATTGAAGATATCTTTTATTACAAATCGCCAACATCCTCGTAAACAGTTCGTTCAACCTCCTGACAAAGGCGTTTCATTTTTGCTCATTCTCCAATTATTCTTACTACATCATTAATTTACTATTAAGCATTATATCAACCATGAATGACGGATTTTGCAAAAAGTCTATACATAATGCAATTAAATGCGATAAGTTTCCCGAACTGTTAAACCTTAACACCAGGCCAAAACCGGCGCGAACTAAAACAATAACAAAATGGAAATAAACCAAAATATTTATTTAATTCATTCAAGATAATTTCTTGAAATAGACTGGCTGGTACATAAACAAAGATTATCAGAAAAAGGATGAAAAGAATACGTCGAGTCATTTTGGCCCAGTTTGTGTCAACCCTGGGTTAATGGAACTATAATAATACAGCGGGCAGTGTGTCTTGAGGTTTAGATCTATTTTAGCCTCTATTTTATTATTATTACACATACGTAAAATGAATTGTGTGTAGACGGGTAAAGCAATGCCAAAACTAGTTCAAGTTTAGGAAATGTTACACGCCCAACTTGAAATGTAGAATTTTTACTTAGCAAATAAAATATCAATGCTATTTAGTATGCAGATTGTGCAATTTAAGCGACGCTTAATGCAGAAATGGGTAATTTAGACAATTTTTTATTATTTTCTAGGCACTTGTAATTACAATACTAAAAAATTAATATAATTTTTTAGAAATATTAATGTATCTTAATATCTAGTAATTATTACGCAGAATTATTCGAACTTCCACTTAGTAACGCTATTAATTTAATAGATGCACTAAATTTAAGTAATGATCAACAGCGAAGAGATTAATAAATATTTTTTCGCTAACAAGTTTCTGCTTGAATTTACCGGAATGTATCTTTGTGCCCCTGCAAATTGCAAAAATTGTAATCCGAGAGGCATAAGGGTAATGTATTATGTCATCATTAATTATTCTCGCCGTATAAATGTTACACACTAAACACCGCTTTAATTTCAAGGTGAATTGCCAAAGCAATAAAGGGAGTAAATAATTGAATTGTATAACATGTGACATTTGATACAATGACATATTGAATTTCATTTATTCATCATTATTTCTATACTCAAAAAAGCCTTTTAGAAAGAGGTTCATTCAACTTACGGTTCTTGCAAGAGCGGCGAAATCTTAAGAACGATGTCCAAGAAATTCTTGTCTGAGCACCAAATGGACGGTCGTTGAGGTTGACTGTTTACATTTAAAACTCTAAACAAAATACATAAAATAACCGCAACAACAGCTAGAAGGGCCGTCGACATGATGGCGGCGGAGCGCCCTAACGCTGTTTCTTGTACGAACACCGCGACAATACTGATTAGCTTTACTTTTTGCCGATGTGACACGCCTGTATCACAGGCTCGTCCTCCAAACGAATTCTTTTTGATTAATCATCGGTCACCAATAAGAATTGAGAAATCTTAGTCACATGACCATAACAAATTCTATCTGTTGAATGGGTTGCCTAAGCAATAGGCATAAACGATACTGTGAATGTATCGCGAAATGTTGACATATCTTTTCAAGTTAACTATTAAAGTAATGCAATCAATTAAAACAAATTAATTAATTAATTAAAAATGCGTTTTATAGAGTCTAAAAAGTATTATATAATAATAGCTGAAGGTAACCATAAAGTACTCATTATAAAGTCATTAAAAGACTTAACGATAAACTAATCTTATCGGTGCAGTATAATTAAAATGAGTCTCGTGTGACAGGGGCGGATTGGCTATAAGATTAGACTCGCGAAATCTGCTACATCTGTTTACATTTTAGAATTTAGATAATTTTAGCATACATTTTATCAAAACCTAGAAAAAAATAATGTAAAGCTGAATTTTTGTATTTCTGTACCTACAAAACTGTTCAAATTGGTTCTAAAGAGTTTAGATCTCAAAAATCATTTAACGATAAATTCTTTGGTGTATTTTAAAACGTTCGACGTAGATTTTAAGAAAGTAACGTCATAGCGGTCCACTTCAGAGTTTAGATGATCCTTCGCAGACGGCAGCACCATCGCAAAGAAGGGGACAAAAACGGTAAATAATCCTCTCTTTATTTCTGATTTAATGCACATAATTGTGGTTGGTACTAATTTTAAATCTTCTTTTACAAGAAACAGGATCGTTATATTAATTTATTTTCTTAAGTAAAAGTATTTCGTCCCATGAAAAAAACCTTCGCACTTTTGAAATTGTTTAGTTTTTTTCTATATTTTAACACTGTAAATAGGATGAGCTCATCAATATCAAAAAGATGACGCTATCAACTTTTCTTTTTTAGTAAAAACGGCACACCGAAATTCTTTATAGGTAGCATAGTGTTCCAAGGTTTAACAAGAAACATAAATAAAAAAATAGATTTGTATGTTACCTCTATTATTACTTTACTTCGTGTCTGTATTGATTCGGATACTCTTGCAAAATCGTGGGTTGGTATAAATGCGTATGTCTAGAAAAAACATTTCTACTTCAAGCTCATCCCGTTCTAGCTTTCAACCATCCAGACCTGATTTGAGAGAATACATTTCGCAAAGATGAACACGTAAAAAAAGTGATCGATAACAGAATAAATGATCGTCGGAAATGTTATCGCAAATTTGAGTTAGCGGATGGTGATGAGATAATATTTTAGGTTCTTCGTCGCAGCCAGAAACTAAGATACGATATTTCATATCTACCGTTCACTATCATCATTTATGGTAGATAGATGGAGTAGGGTAGTTAGAATCTTTTTCTTCATAGTAATCACAGTAATCGATAATTTCTACTATCTAACAACGTGGCATTTTCTAGCTGTAGTTTTCAGGAATCTGAAGCTAATTGTGCAAAATTATTATTTTAAAAATCATGTTATACTGTTTATTAATTATTTACAGTAAGTATAAAGGTTCAGTAACATTGAGATAACTTTCAACGATAGAGTATTATTTCTAAATGTTTCTGTCAGCAAAATTCAACTTTTTTATTTTAAATACAATTATTATACGGTTTGAGCAGGGCGAACGCTTGGGGTTCGCATGGCAGAGCCTTCCTGGGGTAAAAGAAGGGTGGTAAGCGGTGCGCTTAATGTTACTTTTAGTTGTCTTCTTTGCCAATGTCTAGTCACCGGGGTTAGTATAGCAAGTTACCTCATTCGCATATTGTTGCACCGATGCTGCTTCAAGATTCAATGACATGATATAATTAGTAATTTTGAATCAATTATCTATTAGTTATTTAGTGCCTACGAGTATTTAGAGTAAATTTGCAGCGTTTTCCCCAGAATTCTCGCACCCTTAATAGCATTGTTTTCATAAGTCCCTAAGTAGAATTTCCAACTTTATAAATTTGTAAATTGTAAACGTACTTTTTGTAAGGTTTTCGTAGTGCCATGAATGATCTAAACTCAAGGCTGACTTTAGGGTCTTAACCCAACTAAAGTCAGCAGCGGCCTTGAGTTGAACTTTCATTAGCAAACATCAAATAAAAAGAAATTACTAAATTGATTATAAGCGTAAATATTGCTTATAAAATGCAATAAGGTAAGAAGATAATAAGAAAGAATCTTTTTAAGAAAGTCACAAAAAA